>JASXSY010002614.1:0-169522 GCA_034509805.1 Sipha maydis
CACTGGCCCTCAAGGGTTGACAAAATGCATTATTGAAATGAGGGTTATTCAAATCGATTCCAAATGTTTTATTGAACATTTTGTCCAAATTTCATAAATATCACCCAAATGCACAAGTGTTTAGAATCCAGCATACCGAGAAAAATCGTACTATTCGAGTATATTATATAATTGTTATTTTGTTTACCATTTCACTGGTTCTCAAAGGTATATCAAATGCATAATCGCACCGACGCTTATTTAAATCGATTCCAAATGTTCTATTGAACATTTTGTCCAAATTTCATAAATATCGCCCATAAGCCAAGAAGTCCAGGATCCAGCATATCGAGAAAAATCGCACTATTCGAGTATATTATATAATTATTCTTTTGTTTACAATTTTACTTGCCTTCAAGGGTTGACAAAATACATTATTTAAATGAAGGTTATTCAAATCGATTCCAAATGTTTTATTGAACATTTTGTCCAAATTTCATAAATATCACCCAAATGCCCAAGTGTTTAGAATCCAGCATACCGAGAAAAATCGTACTATTCGAGTATATTATATAATTGTTATTTTGTTTACCATTTCACTGGTTCTCAAAGGTATATCAAATGCATATTCGCACCGACGGTTATTTAAATCGATTCCATATGTTCTATTGAACATTCTGTATTAATTTAATAAATATCGCCCAAAAGCCCAGGTGTCCAGGATCCAGCATACCGAGAAAAATCGTACTATTCGAGTATATTATATATTGTTGTTGTTTTTTTACTATTTCACTGGCCCTCAAGGGTTGACAAAATGCATTATTGATATGAGGGTTATTCAAATCGATTCCAAATGTTCCATTGAACATTCTGTAATAATTTCATAAAAATCGCCCAATCGCCCAGGTTTCCAGGATCCAGCATACCGAGAAAAATCGTACTATTCGAGTATATTATGTATTGTTGTTGTTTTTTTACTATTTCACTGGCCCTCAAGGGTTGACAAAATGCATTATTGAAATGAGGGTTATTCAAATCGACTCCAAATGTTTTATTGAATATTTTGTCCAAATTTCATAAATATCACCCAAATGCCCAAGTGTTTAGAATCCAGCATACCGAGAAAAATCGTACTATTCGAGTATATTATATAATTGTTTTTTGTTTACCATTTCACTTGCCCTCAAGGGTTGACAAAATGCTTTATTGAAATGAGGGTTATTCAAATCGATTCCATATGTTCTATTGAACATTTAGAATTAATTTCATAAACATCGCCCAAAAGCCCAGGTGTCCAGGATCCAGCATATCGAGAAAAATCGCACTATTCGAGTATATTATATAATTATTCTTTTGTTTACAATTTTACTTGCCCTCAAGGGTTGACAAAATACATTATTTAAATGAAGGTTATTCAAATCGATTTCAAATATGCTATTGAACATTCAGAATTAATTTCATAAACATCGCCCAAAAGCCCAGCTGTCCAGGATCCAGCATACCGAGAAAAATCGTACTATTCGAGTATATTAAATATTGTTGTTGTTTTTTTACTATTTCACTGGCCCTCAAGGGTTGACAAAATGCGTTATTAAAATGAGGGTTATTCAAATCGATTCCAAATGTTTTATTGAACAATTTGTCCAAATTTCATAAAAATCGCCCAATTGCCCAGGTGTCCAGGATCCAGCATATCGAGAAAAATCGTACTATTCGAGTATATTATATAATTGTTGTTTTGTTTACCATTTCACTTGCCCTAAAGGGTTGACAAAATGCATTATTGAAATGAGGGTTATTCAAATCGATTCCATATGTTCTATTGAACATTCAGAATAAATTTCATAGACATCGCCCAAAAGCCCAGATGTCCAGGATCCAGCATACCGAGAAAAATCGTACTATTCGTGTATATTATATAATTGTTTTTTGTTTACTATTTCAATGGCCCTCAAGGGTTGAGAAAATGCATTATTGAAATGAGGGTTATTCAAATCGATTCCAAATGTTCTATTGAACATTTTGTCCAAATTTCATAAATATCGCCCATAAGCCAAGAAGTCCAGGATCCAGCATATCGAGAAAAATCGCACTATTCGAGTATATTATATAATTATTCTTTTGTTTACAATTTTACTTGCCCTCAAGGGTTGACAAAATACATTATTTAAATGAAGGTTATTCAAATCGATTTCAAGTACGCTATTGAACATTCAGAATTAATTTCATAAACATCGCCAAAAGCCCAGGTGTCCAGGATCCAGCATACCGAGAAAAATCGTACTATTCGAGTATATTATATATTGTTGTTGTTTTTTTACTATTTCACTGGCCCTCAAGGGTTGACAAAATGCATTATTGAAATGAGGGTTATTCAAATCGATTCCAAATGTTTTATTGAACATTTTGTCCAAATTTCATAAATATCACCCAAATGCCCATGTGTTTAGAATCCAGCATACCGAGAAAAATCGTACTATTCGAGTATATTATATAATTGTTATTTTGTTTACCATTTCACTGGTTCTCAAAGGTATATCAAATGCATATTCGCACCGACGGTTATTTAAATCGATTCCATATGTTCTATTGAACATTCTGTATTAATTTAATAAATATCGCCCAAAAGCCCAGGTGTCCAGGATCCAGCATATCGAGAAAAATCGTACTATTCGAGTATATTATATAATTGTTGTTTTGTTTACCATTTCACTTGCCCTCAAGGGTTGACAAAATGCATTATTGAAATGAAGGTTATTCAAATCGATTCCATATGTTCTATTGAACATTCAGGATTAATTTCATAGACATCGCCCAAAAGCCCAGATGTCCAGGATCCAGCATACCGAGAAAAATCGTACTATTCGTGTATATTATATAATTGTTTTTTGTTTACCATTTCACTTGCCCTCAAGGGTTGACAAAATGCTTTATTGAAATGAGGGTTATTCAAATCGATTCCATATGTTCTATTGAACATTCAGAATTAATTTCATAAACATCGCCCAAAAGCCCAGGTGTCCAGGATCCAGCATACCGAGAAAAATCGTACTATTCGAGTATATTATATATTGTTGTTGTTTTTTTACTATTTCACTGGCCCTCAAGGGTTGACAAAATGCATTATTGATATGAGGGTTATTCAAATCGATTCCAAATGTTCCATTGAACATTCTGTAATAATTTCATAAAAATCGCCCAAAAGCCCAGGTGTCCAGGATCCAGCATACCGAGAAAAATCGTACTATTCGAGTATATTATATAATTATTATTTTGTTTACCATTTCACTGGTTTTCAAAGGTATATCAAATGCATATTCGCACCGACGGTTATTTAAATCGATTCCATATGTTCTATTGAACATTCAGAATTAATTTCACAAACATCGCCCTAAAGCCCAGGTGTCCAGGATCCAGCATATCGAGAAAAATCGTACTATTCGAGTATATTATATAATTGTTGTTTTGTTTACCATTTCTTTTGCCCTCAAGGGTTGACAAAATGCTTTATTGAAATGAGGGTTATTCAAATCGATTCCATATGTTCTATTGAACATTCAGAATTAATTTCATAGACATCGCCCAAAAGCCCAGATGTCCAGGATCCAGCATACCGAGAAAAATCGTACTATTCGTGTATATTATATAATTGTTTTTTGTTTACCATTTCACTTGCCCTCAAGGGTTGACAAAATGCTTTATTGAAATGAGGGTTATTCAAATCGATTCCATATGTTCTATTGAACATTCAGAATTAATTTCATAAACATCGCCCAAAAGCCCAGGTGTCCAGGATCCAGCATACCGAGAAAAATCGTACTATTCGAGTATATTATATATTGTTGTTGTTTTTTTACTATTTCACTGGCCCTCAAGGGTTGACAAAATGCATTATTGATATGAGGGTTATTCAAATCGATTCCAAATGTTCCATTGAACATTCTGTAATAATTTCATAAAAATCGCCCAATTGCCCAGGTTTCCAGAATCCAGCATATCAAGAAAAATCGTACTATTCGAGTATATTACATAATTGTTATTTTGTTTACCATTTCACTAGTTCTCAAAGGTATATCAAGTGCATAATCGCACCGACGCTTATTTAAATCGATTCCAAATGTTCTATTGAATATTTTGTCCAAATTTCATAAATATCGCCCATAAGCCAAGAAGTCCAGGATCCAGCATATCGAGAAAAATCGCACTATTCGAGTATATTATATAATTATTCTTTTGTTTACAATTTTACTTGCCTTCAAGGGTTGACAAAATACATTATTTAAATGAAGGTTATTTAAATCGATTCCAAATGTTTTATTGAACATTTTGTCCAAATTTCATAAATATCACCCAAATGCCCAAGTGTTTAGAATCCAGCATACCGAGAAAAATCGTACTATTCGAGTATATTATATAATTGTTATTTTGTTTACCATTTCACTGGTTCTCAAAGGTATATCAAATGCATATTCGCACCGACGGTTATTTAAATCGATTCCATATGTTCTATTGAACATTCTGTATTAATTTAATAAATATCGCCCAAAAGCCCAGGTGTCCAGGATCCAGCATATCGAGAAAAATCGTACTATTCGAGTATATTATATATTGTTGTTGTTTTTTTACTATTTCACTGGCCCTCAAGGGTTGACAAAATGCATTATTGAAATGAGGGTTATTCAAATCGATTCCAAATGTTTTATTGAACATTTTGTCCAAATTTCATAAATATCGCCCATAAGCCAAGAAGTCCAGGATCCAGCATACCGAGAAAAATCGTACTATTCGAGTATATTATGTATTGTTGTTGTTTTTTTACTATTTCACTGGCCCTCAAGGGTTGACAAAATGCATTATTGAAATGAGGGTTATTCAAATCGATTCCAAATGTTTTATTGAATATTTTGTCCAAATTTCATAAATATCACCCAAATGCCCAAGTGTTTAGAATCCAGCATACCGAGAAAAATCGTACTATTCGAGTATATTATATAATTGTTTTTTGTTTACCATTTCACTTGCCCTCAAGGGTTGACAAAATGCTTTATTGAAATGAGGGTTATTCAAATCGATTCCATATGTTCTATTGAACATTTAGAATTAATTTCATAAACATCGCCCAAAAACCCAGGTGTCCAGGATCCAGCATATCGAGAAAAATCGCACTATTCGAGTATATTATATAATTATTCTTTTGTTTACAATTTTACTTGCCCTCAAGGGTTGACAAAATACATTATTTAAATGAAGGTTATTCAAATCGATTTCAAATATGCTATTGAACATTCAGAATTAATTTCATAAACATCGCCCAAAAGCCCAGCTGTCCAGGATCCAGCATACCGAGAAAAATCGTACTATTCGAGTATATTAAATATTGTTGTTGTTTTTTTACTATTTCACTGGCCCTCAAGGGTTGACAAAATGCGTTATTAAAATGAGGGTTATTCAAATCGATTCCAAATGTT
This sequence comes from Sipha maydis, assembly GCA_034509805.1. Lineage (NCBI taxonomy): Eukaryota > Metazoa > Arthropoda > Insecta > Hemiptera > Aphididae > Sipha > Sipha maydis. Next base: position 5,448 of record JASXSY010002614.1, read on the forward strand.
TTATTGAACAATTTGTCCAAATTTCATAAAAATCGCCCAATTGCCCAGGTGTCCAGGATCCAGCATATCGAGAAAAATCGTACTATTCGAGTATATTATATAATTGTTGTTTTGTTTACCATTTCACTTGCCCTAAAGGGTTGACAAAATGCATTATTGAAATGAGGGTTATTCAAATCGATTCCATATGTTCTATTGAACATTCAGAATAAATTTCATAGACATCGCCCAAAAGCCCAGATGTCCAGGATCCAGCATACCGAGAAAAATCGTACTATTCGTGTATATTATATAATTGTTTTTTGTTTACTATTTCACTGGCCCTCAAGGGTTGAGAAAATGCATTATTGAAATGAGGGTTATTCAAATCGATTCCAAATGTTCTATTGAACATTTTGTCCAAATTTCATAAATATCGCCCATAAGCCAAGAAGTCCAGGATCCAGCATATCGAGAAAAATCGCACTATTCGAGTATATTATATAATTATTCTTTTGTTTACAATTTTACTTGCCCTCAAGGGTTGACAAAATACATTATTTAAATGAAGGTTATTCAAATCGATTTCAAGTACGCTATTGAACATTCAGAATTAATTTCATAAACATCGCCCAAAAGCCCAGCTGTCCAGGATCCAGCATACCGAGAAAAATCGTATTATTCGAGTATATAATAATTGTTGTTGTTTTTTTACTATTTCACTGGCCCTCAAGGGTTGACAAAATGCATTATTGAAATGAGGGTTATTCAAATCGATTCCAAATGTTTTATTGAACATTTTGTCCAAATTTCATAAATATCACCCAAATGCACAAGTGTTTAGAATCCAGCATACCGTGAAAATTCGTACTATTCGAGTATATTATATAATTGTTATTTTGTTTACCATTTCACTGGTTCTCAAAGGTATATCAAATGCATATTCGCACCGACGGTTATTTAAATCGATTCCATATGTTCTATTGAACATTCAGAATTAATTTCATAAACATCGCCCAAAAGCCCAGGTGTCCAGGATCCAGCATACCGAGAAAAATCGTACTATTCGAGTATATTATATATTGTTGTTGTTTTTTTACTATTTCACTGGCCCTCAAGGGTTGACAAAATGCATTATTGAAATGAGGGTTATTCAAATCGATACCAAATGTTTTATTGAACATTTTGTCCAAATTTCATAAATATCACCCAAATGCACAAGTGTTTAGAATCCAGCATACCGAGAAAAATCGTACTATTCGGGTATATTATATAATTGTTATTTTGTTTACCATTTCACTGGTTCTCAAAGGTATATCAAATGTATATTCGCACCGACGGTTATTTAAATCGATTCCATATGTTCTATTGAACATTCAGAATTAATTTCATAAATATCGCCCAAAAGCCCAGGTGTCCAGGATCCAGCATACCGAGAAAAATCGTACTATTCGAGTATATTATATATTGTTGTTGTTTTTTTACTATTTCACTGGCCCTCAAGGGTTGACAAAATGCATTATTGAAATGAGGGTTATTCAAATCGATTCCAAATGTTTTATTGAACATTTTGTCCAAATTTCATAAATATCACCCAAATGCCCAAGTGTTTAGAATCCAGCATACCGAGAAAAACCGTACTATTCGAGTATATTATATAATTGTTATTTTGTTTACCATTTCACTGGTTCTCAAAGGTATATCAAATGTATATTCGCACCGACGGTTATTTAAATCGATTCCATATGTTCTATTGAACATTCAGAATTAATTTCATAAATATCGCCCAAAAGCCCAGGTGTCCAGGATCCAGCATATCGAGAAAAATCGTACTATTCGAGTATATTATATAATTGTTGTTTTGTTTACCATTTCACTTGCCCTCAAGGGTTGACAAAATGCATTATTGAAATGAGGGTTATTCAAATCGATTCCATATGTTCTATTGAACATTCAGGATTAATTTCATAGACATCGCCCAAAAGCCCAGATGTCCAGGATCCAGCATACCGAGAAAAATCGTACTATTCGTGTATATTATATAATTGTTTTTTGTTTACCATTTCACTTGCCCTCAAGGGTTGACAAAATGCTTTATTGAAATGAGGGTTATTCAAATCGATTCCAAATGTTTTATTGAACAATTTGTCCAAATTTCATAAAAATCGCCCAATTGCCCAGGTGTCCAGGATCCAGCATATCGAGAAAAATCGTACTATTCGAGTATATTATATAATTGTTGTTTTGTTTACCATTTCACTTGCCCTAAAGGGTTGACAAAATGCATTATTGAAATGAGGGTTATTCAAATCGATTCCATATGTTCTATTGAACATTCAGAATTAATTTCATAGACATCGCCCAAAAGCCCAGATGTCCAGGATCCAGCATACCGAGAAAAATCGTACTATTCGTGTATATTATATAATTGTTTTTTGTTTACCATTTCACTTGCCATCAAGGGTTGACAAAATGCTTTATTGAAATGAGGGTTATTCAAATCGATTCCATATGTTCTATTGAACATTTAGAATTAATTTCATAAACATCGCCCAAAAGCCCAGGTGTCCAGGATCCAGCATACCGAGAAAAATCGTACTATTCGAGTATATTATATATTGTTGTTGTTTTTTTACTATTTCACTGGCCCTCAAGGGTTGACAAAATGCATTATTGAAATGAGGGTTATTCAAATCGATACCAAATGTTTTATTGAACATTTTGTCCAAATTTCATAAATATCACCCAAATGCACAAGTGTTTAGAATCCAGCATACCGAGAAAAATCGTACTATTCGGGTATATTATATAATTGTTATTTTGTTTACCATTTCACTGGTTCTCAAAGGTATATCAAGTGCATATTCGCAGCGACGGTTATTTAAATTGATTCCATATGTTCTATTGAACATTCAGAATTAATTTCACAAACATCGCCCTAAAGCCCAGGTGTCCAGGATCCAGCATATCGAGAAAAATCGTACTATTCGAGTATATTATATAATTGTTGTTTTGTTTACCATTTCACTTGCCCTCAAGGGTTGACAAAATGCATTATTGAAATGAGGGTTATTGAAATCGATTCCATATGTTCTATTGAACATTCAGAATTAATTTCATAGACATCGCCCAAAAGCCCAGATGTCCAGGATCCAGCATACCGAGAAAAATCGTACTATTCGTGTATATTATATAATTGTTTTTTGTTTACCATTTCACTTGCCCTCAAGGGTTGACAAAATGCTTTATTGAAATGAGGGTTATTCAAATCGATTCCATATGTTCTATTGAACATTCAGAATTAATTTCATAAACATCGCCCAAAAGCCCAGGTGTCCAGGATCCAGCATACCGAGAAAAATCGTACTATTCGAGTATATTATATATTGTTGTTGTTTTTTTACTATTTCAATAGCCCTCAAGGGTTGACAAAATGCATTATTGATATGAGGGTTATTCAAATCGATTTCAAATATGCTATTGAACATTCAGAATTAATTTCATAAACATCGCCCAAAAGCCCAGCTGTCCAGGATCCAGCATACCGAGAAAAATCGTACTATTCGAGTATATTAAATATTGTTGTTGTTTTTTTACTATTTCACTGGCCCTCAAGGGTTGACAAAATGCGTTATTAAAATGAGGGTTATTCAAATCGATTCCAAATGTTTTATTGAACAATTTGTCCAAATTTCATAAAAATCGCCCAATTGCCCAGGTGTCCAGGATCCAGCATATCGAGAAAAATCGTACTATTCGAGTATATTATATAATTGTTGTTTTGTTTACCATTTCACTTGCCCTAAAGGGTTGACAAAATGCATTATTGAAATGAGGGTTATTCAAATCGATTCCATATGTTCTATTGAACATTCAGAATAAATTTCATAGACATCGCCCAAAAGCCCAGATGTCCAGGATCCAGCATACCGAGAAAAATCGTACTATTCGTGTATATTATATAATTGTTTTTTGTTTACTATTTCAATGGCCCTCAAGGGTTGAGAAAATGCATTATTGAAATGAGGGTTATTCAAATCGATTCCAAATGTTCTATTGAACATTTTGTCCAAATTTCATAAATATCGCCCATAAGCCAAGAAGTCCAGGATCCAGCATATCGAGAAAAATCGCACTATTCGAGTATATTATATAATTATTCTTTTGTTTACAATTTTACTTGCCCTCAAGGGTTGACAAAATACATTATTTAAATGAAGGTTATTCAAATCGATTTCAAGTACGCTATTGAACATTCAGAATTAATTTCATAAACATCGCCCAAAAGCCCAGGTGTCCCGGATCCAGCATACCGAGAAAAATCGTACTATTCGAGTATATTATATATTGTTGTTGTTTTTTTACTATTTCACTGGCCCTCAAGGGTTGACAAAATGCATTATTGAAATGAGGGTTATTCAAATCGATTCCAAATGTTTTATTGAACATTTTGTCCAAATTTCATAAATATCACCCAAATGCCCATGTGTTTAGAATCCAGCATACCGAGAAAAATCGTACTATTCGAGTATATTATATAATTGTTATTTTGTTTACCATTTCACTGGTTCTCAAAGGTATATCAAATGCATATTCGCACCGACGGTTATTTAAATCGATTCCATATGTTCTATTGAACATTCTGTATTAATTTAATAAATATCGCCCAAAAGCCCAGGTGTCCAGGATCCAGCATATCGAGAAAAATCGTACTATTCGAGTATATTATATAATTGTTGTTTTGTTTACCATTTCACTTGCCCTCAAGGGTTGACAAAATGCATTATTGAAATGAAGGTTATTCAAATCGATTCCATATGTTCTATTGAACATTCAGGATTAATTTCATAGACATCGCCCAAAAGCCCAGATGTCCAGGATCCAGCATACCGAGAAAAATCGTACTATTCGTGTATATTATATAATTGTTTTTTGTTTACCATTTCACTTGCCCTCAAGGGTTGACAAAATGCTTTATTGAAATGAGGGTTATTCAAATCGATTCCATATGTTCTATTGAACATTCAGAATTAATTTCATAAACATCGCCCAAAAGCCCAGGTGTCCAGGATCCAGCATACCGAGAAAAATCGTACTATTCGAGTATATTATATATTGTTGTTGTTTTTTTACTATTTCACTGGCCCTCAAGGGTTGACAAAATGCATTATTGATATGAGGGTTATTCAAATCGATTCCAAATGTTCCATTGAACATTCTGTAATAATTTCATAAAAATCGCCCAAAAGCCCAGGTGTCCAGGATCCAGCATACCGAGAAAAATCGTACTATTCGAGTATATTATATAATTATTATTTTGTTTACCATTTCACTGGTTTTCAAAGGTATATCAAATGCATATTCGCACCGACGGTTATTTAAATCGATTCCATATGTTCTATTGAACATTCAGAATTAATTTCACAAACATCGCCCTAAAGCCCAGGTGTCCAGGATCCAGCATATCGAGAAAAATCGTACTATTCGAGTATATTATATAATTGTTGTTTTGTTTACCATTTCACTTGCCCTCAAGGGTTGACAAAATGCTTTATTGAAATGAGGGTTATTCAAATCGATTCCATATGTTCTATTGAACATTCAGAATTAATTTCATAGACATCGCCCAAAAGCCCAGATGTCCAGGATCCAGCATACCGAGAAAAATCGTACTATTCGTGTATATTATATAATTGTTTTTTGTTTACCATTTCACTTGCCCTCAAGGGTTGACAAAATGCTTTATTGAAATGAGGGTTATTCAAATCGATTCCATATGTTCTATTGAACATTCAGAATTAATTTCATAAACATCGCCCAAAAGCCCAGGTGTCCAGGATCCAGCATACCGAGAAAAATCGTACTATTCGAGTATATTATATATTGTTGTTGTTTTTTTACTATTTCACTGGCCCTCAAGGGTTGACAAAATGCATTATTGAAATGAGGGTTATTCAAATCGATTCCAAATGTTTTATTGAACATTTTGTCCAAATTTCATAAATATCACCCAAATGCCCAAGTGTTTAGAATCCAGCATACCGAGAAAAATCGTACTATTCGAGTATATTATATAATTGTTTTTTGTTTACCATTTCACTTGCCCTCAAGGGTTGACAAAATGCTTTATTGAAATGAGGGTTATTCAAATCGATTCCATATGTTCTATTGAACATTTAGAATTAATTTCATAAACATCGCCCAAAAACCCAGGTGTCCAGGATCCAGCATATCGAGAAAAATCGCACTATTCGAGTATATTATATAATTATTCTTTTGTTTACAATTTTACTTGCCCTCAAGGGTTGACAAAATACATTATTTAAATGAAGGTTATTCAAATCGATTTCAAATATGCTATTGAACATTCAGAATTAATTTCATAAACATCGCCCAAAAGCCCAGCTGTCCAGGATCCAGCATACCGAGAAAAATCGTACTATTCGAGTATATTAAATATTGTTGTTGTTTTTTTACTATTTCACTGGCCCTCAAGGGTTGACAAAATGCGTTATTAAAATGAGGGTTATTCAAATCGATTCCAAATGTTTTATTGAACAATTTGTCCAAATTTCATAAAAATCGCCCAATTGCCCAGGTGTCCAGGATCCAGCATATCGAGAAAAATCGTACTATTCGAGTATATTATATAATTGTTGTTTTGTTTACCATTTCACTTGCCCTAAAGGGTTGACAAAATGCATTATTGAAATGAGGGTTATTCAAATCGATTCCATATGTTCTATTGAACATTCAGAATAAATTTCATAGACATCGCCCAAAAGCCCAGATGTCCAGGATCCAGCATACCGAGAAAAATCGTACTATTCGTGTATATTATATAATTGTTTTTTGTTTACTATTTCACTGGCCCTCAAGGGTTGAGAAAATGCATTATTGAAATGAGGGTTATTCAAATCGATTCCAAATGTTCTATTGAACATTTTGTCCAAATTTCATAAATATCGCCCATAAGCCAAGAAGTCCAGGATCCAGCATATCGAGAAAAATCGCACTATTCTAGTATATTATATAATTATTCTTTTGTTTACAATTTTACTTGCCCTCAAGGGTTGACAACTTACATTATTTAAATGAAGGTTATTCAAATCGATTTCAAGTACGCTATTGAACATTCAGAATTAATTTCATAAACATCGCCCAAAAGCCCAGCTGTCCAGGATCCAGCATACCGAGAAAAATCGTATTATTCGAGTATATAATAATTGTTGTTGTTTTTTTACTATTTCACTGGCCCTCAAGGGTTGACAAAATGCATTATTGAAATGAGGGTTATTCAAATCGATTCCAAATGTTTTATTGAACATTTTGTCCAAATTTCATAAATATCACCCAAATGCACAAGTGTTTAGAATCCAGCATACCGTGAAAATTCGTACTATTCGAGTATATTATATAATTGTTGTTTTGTTTACCATTTCACTTGCCCTCAAGGGTTGACAAAATGCATTATTGAAATGAGGGTTATTCAAATCGATTCCATATGTTCTATTGAACATTCAGAATTAATTTCATAGACATCGCCCAAAAGCCCAGATGTCCAGGATCCAGCATACCGAGAAAAATCGTACTATTCGTGTATATTATATAATTGTTTTTTGTTTACCATTTCACTTGCCCTCAAGGGTTGACAAAATGCTTTATTGAAATGAGGGTTATTCAAATCGATTCCATATGTTCTATTGAACATTCAGAATTAATTTCATAAACATCGCCCAAAAGCCCAGGTGTCCAGGATCCAGCATACCGAGAAAAATCGTACTATTCGAGTATATTATATATTGTTGTTGTTTTTTTACTATTTCACTGGCCCTCAAGGGTTGACAAAATGCATTATTGATATGAGGGTTATTCAAATCGATTCCAAATGTTCCATTGAACATTCTGTAATAATTTCATAAAAATCGCCCAATTGCCCAGGTTTCCAGAATCCAGCATATCGAGAAAAATCGTACTATTCGAGTATATTACATAATTGTTATTTTGTTTACCATTTCACTAGTTCTCAAAGGTATATCAAATGCATAATCGCACCCACGCTTATTTAAATCGATTCCAAATGTTCTATTGAAAATTTTGTCCAAATTTCATAAATATCGCCCATAAGCCAAGAAGTCCAGGATCCAGCATACCGAGAAAAATCGTACTATTCGAGTATATTAAATATTGTTGTTGTTTTTTTACTATTTCACTGGCCCTCAAGGGTTGACAAAATGCGTTATTAAAATGAGGGTTATTCAAATCGATTCCAAATGTTTTATTGAACAATTTGTCCAAATTTCATAAAAATCGCCCAATTGCCCAGGTGTCCAGGATCCAGCATATCGAGAAAAATCGTACTATTCGAGTATATTATATAATTGTTGTTTTGTTTACCATTTCACTTGCCCTAAAGGGTTGACAAAATGCATTATTGAAATGAGGGTTATTCAAATCGATTCCATATGTTCTATTGAACATTCAGAATTAATTTCATAGACATCGCCCAAAAGCCCAGATGTCCAGGATCCAGCATACCGAGAAAAATCGTACTATTCGTGTATATTATATAATTGTTTTTTGTTTACTATTTCACTGGCCCTCAAGGGTTGAGAAAATGCATTATTGAAATGAGGGTTATTCAAATCGATTCCAAATGTTCTATTGAACATTTTGTCCAAATTTCATAAATATCGCCCATAAGCCAAGAAGTCCAGGATCCAGCATATCGAGAAAAATCGCACTGTTCGAGTATATTATATAATTATTCTTTTGTTTACAATTTTACTTGCCCTCAAGGGTTGACAAAATACATTATTTAAATGAAGGTTATTCAAATCGATTTCAAGTACGCTATTGAACATTCAGAATTAATTTCATAAACATCGCCCAAAAGCCCAGCTGTCCAGGATCCAGCATACCGAGAAAAATCGTACTATTCGAGTATATTATAATTGTTGTTGTTTTTTTACTATTTCACTGGCCCTCAAGGGTTGACAAAATGCATTATTGAAATGAGGGTTATTCAAATCGATTCCAAATGTTTTATTGAACATTTTGTCCAAATTTCATAAATATCACCCAAATGCACAAGTGTTTAGAATCCAGCATACCGTGAAAATTCGTACTATTCGAGTATATTATATAATTGTTATTTTGTTTACCATTTCACTGGTTCTCAAAGGTATATCAAATGCATATTCGCACCGACGGTTATTTAAATCGATTCCATATGTTCTATTGAACATTCAGAATAAATTTCATAGACATCGCCCAAAAGCCCAGATGTCCAGGATCCAGCATACCGAGAAAAATCGTACTATTCGTGTATATTATATAATTGTTTTTTGTTTACTATTTCACTGGCCCTCAAGGGTTGAGAAAATGCATTATTGAAATGAGGGTTATTCAAATCGATTCCAAATGTTTTATTGAACATTTTGTCCAAATTTCATAAATATCACCCAAATGCACAAGTGTTTAGAATCCAGCATACCGTGAAAATTCGTACTATTCGAGTATATTATATAATTGTTATTTTGTTTACAATTTCACTGGTTCTCAAAGGTATATCAAATGCATATTCGCACCGACGGTTATTTAAATCGATTCCATATGTTCTATTGAACATTCAGAATTAATTTCATAAACATCGCCCAAAAGCCCAGCTGTCCAGGATCCAGCATACCGAGAAAAATCGTATTATTCGAGTATATAATAATTGTTGTTGTTTTTTTACTATTTCACTGGCCCTCAAGGGTTGACAAAATGCATTATTGAAATGAGGGTTATTCAAATCGATTCCAAATGTTTTATTGAACATTTTGTCCAAATTTCATAAATATCACCCAAATGCACAAGTGTTTAGAATCCAGCATACCGTGAAAATTCGTACTATTCGAGTATATTATATAATTGTTATTTTGTTTACCATTTCACTGGTTCTCAAAGGTATATCAAATGCATATTCGCACCGACGGTTATTTAAATCGATTCCATATGTTCTATTGAACATTCAGAATTAATTTCATAAACATCGCCCAAAAGCCCAGGTGTCCAGGATCCAGCATACCGAGAAAAATCGTACTATTCGAGTATATTATATATTGTTGTTGTTTTTTTACTATTTCACTGGCCCTCAAGGGTTGACAAAATGCATTATTGAAATGAGGGTTATTCAAATCGATACCAAATGTTTTATTGAACATTTTGTCCAAATTTCATAAATATCACCCAAATGCACAAGTGTTTAGAATCCAGCATACCGAGAAAAATCGTACTATTCGGGTATATTATATAATTGTTATTTTGTTTACCATTTCACTGGTTCTCAAAGGTATATCAAATGTATATTCGCACCGACGGTTATTTAAATCGATTCCATATGTTCTATTGAACATTCAGAATTAATTTCATAAATATCGCCCAAAAGCCCAGGTGTCCAGGATCCAGCATACCGAGAAAAATCGTACTATTCGAGTATATTATATATTGTTGTTGTTTTTTTACTATTTCACTGGCCCTCAAGGGTTGACAAAATGCATTATTGAAATGAGGGTTATTCAAATCGATTCCAAATGTTTTATTGAACATTTTGTCCAAATTTCATAAATATCACCCAAATGCCCAAGTGTTTAGAATCCAGCATACCGAGAAAAACCGTACTATTCGAGTATATTATATAATTGTTATTTTGTTTACCATTTCACTGGTTCTCAAAGGTATATCAAATGTATATTCGCACCGACGGTTATTTAAATCGATTCCATATGTTCTATTGAACATTCAGAATTAATTTCATAAATATCGCCCAAAAGCCCAGGTGTCCAGGATCCAGCATATCGAGAAAAATCGTACTATTCGAGTATATTATATAATTGTTGTTTTGTTTACCATTTCACTTGCCCTCAAGGGTTGACAAAATGCATTATTGAAATGAGGGTTATTCAAATCGATTCCATATGTTCTATTGAACATTAAGGATTAATTTCATAGACATCGCCCAAAAGCCCAGATGTCCAGGATCCAGCATACCGAGAAAAATCGTACTATTCGTGTATATTATATAATTGTTTTTTGTTTACCATTTCACTTGCCCTCAAGGGTTGACAAAATGCTTTATTGAAATGAGGGTTATTCAAATCGATTCCATATGTTCTATTGAACATTCAGAATTAATTTCATAAACATCGCCCAAAAGCCCAGGTGTCCAGGATCCAGCATACCGAGAAAAATCGTACTATTCGAGTATATTACATAATTGTTATTTTGTTTACCATTTCACTAGTTCTCAAAGGTATATCAAATGCATAATCGCACCCACGCTTATTTAAATCGATTCCAAATGTTCTATTGAACATTTTGTCCAAATTTCATAAATATCGCCCATAAGCCAAGAAGTCCAGGATCCAGCATACCGAGAAAAATCTTACTATTCGAGTATATTATGTATTGTTGTTGTTTTTTTACTATTTCACTGGCCCTCAAGGGTTGACAAAATGCATTATTGAAATGAGGGTTATTCAAATCGATTCCAAATGTTTTATTGAATATTTTGTCCAAATTTCAGAAATATCACCCATATGCCCAAGTGTTTAGAATCCAGCATACCGAGAAAAATCGTACTATTCGAGTATATTATATAATTGTTTTTTGTTTACCATTTCACTTGCCCTCAAGGGTTGACAAAATGATTTATTGAAATGAGGGTTATTCAAATCGATTCCATATGTTCTATTGAACATTCAGAATTAATTTCATAAACATCGCCCAAAAGCCCAGGTGTCCAGGATCCAGCATATCGAGAAAAATCGCACTATTCGAGTATATTATATAATTATTCTTTTGTTTACAATTTTACTTGCCCTCAAGGGTTGACAAAATACATTATTTAAATGAAGGTTATTCAAATCGATTTCAAATATGCTATTGAACATTCAGAATTAATTTCATAAACATCGCCCAAAAGCCCAGCTGTCCAGGATCCAGCATACCGAGAAAAATCGTACTATTCGAGTATATTAAATATTGTTGTTGTTTTTTTACCATTTCACTTGCCCTCAAGGGTTGACAAAATGCTTTATTGAAATGAGGGTTATTCAAATCGATTCCATATGTTCTATTGAACATTCAGAATTAATTTCATAAACATCGCCCAAAAGCCCAGGTGTCCAGGATCCAGCATACCGAGAAAAATCGTACTATTCGAGTATATTATATATTGTTGTTGTTTTTTTACTATTTCACTGGCCCTCAAGGGTTGACAAAATGCGTTATTAAAATGAGGGTTATTCAAATCGATTCCAAATGTTTTATTGAACAATTTGTCCAAATTTCATAAAAATCGCCCAATTGCCCAGGTGTCCAGGATCCAGCATATCGAGAAAAATCGTACTATTCGAGTATATTATATAATTGTTGTTTTGTTTACCATTTCACTTGCCCTAAAGGGTTGACAAAATGCATTATTGAAATGAGGGTTATTCAAATCGATTCCATATGTTCTATTGAACATTCAGAATTAATTTCATAGACATCGCCCAAAAGCCCAGATGTCCAGGATCCAGCATACCGAGAAAAACCGTACTATTCGTGTATATTATATAATTGTTTTTTGTTTACCATTTCACTTGCCCTCAAGGGTTGACAAAATGCTTTATTGAAATGAGGGTTATTCAAATCGATTCCATATGTTCTATTGAACATTCAGAATTAATTTCATAAACATCGCCCAAAAGCCCAGGTGTCCAGGATCCAGCATACCGAGAAAAATCGTACTATTCGAGTATATTACATAATTGTTATTTTGTTTACCATTTCACTAGTTCTCAAAGGTATATCAAATGCATAATCGCACCCACGCTTATTTAAATCGATTCCAAATGTTCTATTGAACATTTTGTCCAAATTTCATAAATATCGCCCATAAGCCAAGAAGTCCAGGATCCAGCATACCGAGAAAAATCTTACTATTCGAGTATATTATGTATTGTTGTTGTTTTTTTACTATTTCACTGGCCCTCAAGGGTTGACAAAATGCATTATTGAAATGAGGGTTATTCAAATCGATTCCAAATGTTTTATTGAATATTTTGTCCAAATTTCAGAAATATCACCCATATGCCCAAGTGTTTAGAATCCAGCATACCGAGAAAAATCGTACTATTCGAGTATATTATATAATTGTTTTTTGTTTACCATTTCACTTGCCCTCAAGGGTTGACAAAATGATTTATTGAAATGAGGGTTATTCAAATCGATTCCATATGTTCTATTGAACATTCAGAATTAATTTCATAAACATCGCCCAAAAGCCCAGGTGTCCAGGATCCAGCATATCGAGAAAAATCGCACTATTCGAGTATATTATATAATTATTCTTTTGTTTACAATTTTACTTGCCCTCAAGGGTTGACAAAATACATTATTTAAATGAAGGTTATTCAAATCGATTTCAAATATGCTATTGAACATTCAGAATTAATTTCATAAACATCGCCCAAAAGCCCAGCTGTCCAGGATCCAGCATACCGAGAAAAATCGTACTATTCGAGTATATTAAATATTGTTGTTGTTTTTTTACTATTTCACTGGCCCTCAAGGGTTGACAAAATGCGTTATTAAAATGAGGGTTATTCAAATCGATTCCAAATGTTTTATTGAACAATTTGTCCAAATTTCATAAAAATCGCCCAATTGCCCAGGTGTCCAGGATCCAGCATATCGAGAAAAATCGTACTATTCGAGTATATTATATAATTGTTGTTTTGTTTACCATTTCACTTGCCCTAAAGGGTTGACAAAATGCATTATTGAAATGAGGGTTATTCAAATCGATTCCATATGTTCTATTGAACATTCAGAATTAATTTCATAGACATCGCCCAAAAGCCCAGATGTCCAGGATCCAGCATACCGAGAAAAATCGTACTATTCGTGTATATTATATAATTGTTTTTTGTTTACTATTTCACTGGCCCTCAAGGGTTGAGAAAATGCATTATTGAAATGAGGGTTATTCAAATCGATTCCAAATGTTCTATTGAACATTTTGTCCAAATTTCATAAATATCGCCCATAAGCCAAGAAGTCCAGGATCCAGCATATCGAGAAAAATCGCACTATTCGAGTATATTATATAATTATTCTTTTGTTTACAATTTTACTTGCCCTCAAGGGTTGACAAAATACATTATTTAAATGAAGGTTATTCAAATCGATTTCAAGTACGCTATTGAACATTCAGAATTAATTTCATAAACATCGCCCAAAAGCCCAGCTGTCCAGGATCCAGCATACCGAGAAAAATCGTACTATTCGAGTATATTATAATTGTTGTTGTTTTTTTACTATTTCACTGGCCCTCAAGGGTTGACAAAATGCATTATTGAAATGAGGGTTATTCAAATCGATACCAAATGTTTTATTGAACATTTTGTCCAAATTTCATAAATATCACCCAAATGCACAAGTGTTTAGAATCCAGCATACCGAGAAAAATCGTACTATTCGGGTATATTATATAATTGTTATTTTGTTTACCATTTCACTGGTTCTCAAAGGTATATCAAATGTATATTCGCACCGACGGTTATTTAAATCGATTCCATATGTTCTATTGAACATTCAGAATTAATTTCATAAACATCGCCCAAAAGCCCAGGTGTCCAGGATCCAGCATACCGAGAAAAATCGTACTATTCGAGTATATTATATATTGTTGTTGTTTTTTTACTATTTCACTGGCCCTCAAGGGTTGACAAAATGCATTATTGAAATGAGGGTTATTCAAATCGATTCCAAATGTTTTATTGAACATTTTGTCCAAATTTCATAAAAATCGCCCAATTGCCCAGGTGTCCAGGATCCAGCATATCGAGAAAAATCGTACTATTCGAGTATATTATATAATTGTTGTTTTGTTTACCATTTCACTTGCCCTAAAGGGTTGACAAAATGCATTATTGAAATGAGGGTTATTCAAATCGATTCCATATGTTCTATTGAACATTCAGAATTAATTTCATAGACATCGCCCAAAAGCCCAGATGTCCAGGATCCAGCATACCGAGAAAAATCGTACTATTCGAGTATATTATAATTGTTGTTGTTTTTTTACTATTTCACTGGCCCTCAAGGGTTGACAAAATGCATTATTGAAATGAGGGTTATTCAAATCGATTCCAAATGTTTTATTGAACATTTTGTCCAAATTTCATAAATATCACCCAAATGCCCAAGTGTTTAGAATCCAGCATACCGAGAAAAATCGTACTATTCGAGTATATTATAAAATTGTTATTTTGTTTACAATTTCACTGGTTCTCAAAGGTATATCAAATGCATAATCGCACCGACGCTTATTTAAATCGATTCCAAATGTTCTATTGAACATTTTGTCCAAATTTCATAAATATCGCCCATAAGCCAAGAAGTCCAGGATCCAGCATATCGAGAAAAATCGCACTATTCGAGTATATTATATAATTATTCTTTTGTTTACAATTTTACTTGCCCTCAAGGGTTGACAAAATACATTATTTAAATGAAGGTTATTCAAATCGATTTCAAGTATGCTATTGAACATTCAGAATTAATTTCATAAACATCGCCCAAAAGCCCAGGTGTCCAGGATCCAGCATACCGAGAAAAATCGTACTATTCGAGTATATTATATATTGTTGTTGTTTTTTTACTATTTCACTGGCCCTCAAGGGTTGACAAAATGCATTATTGAAATGAGGGTTATTCAAATCGATTCCAAATGTTTTATTGAACATTTTGTCCAAATTTCATAAATATCACCCAAATGCACAAGTGTTTAGAATCCAGCATACCGAGAAAATTCGTACTATTCGAGTATATTATATAATTGTTATTTTGTTTACCATTTCACTGGTTCTCAAAGGTATATCAAATGCATATTCGCACCGACGGTTATTTAAATCGATTCCATATGTTCTATTGAACATTCTGTATTAATTTAATAAATATCGCCCAAAAGCCCAGGTGTCCAGGATCCAGCATACCGAGAAAAATCGTACTATTCGAGTATATTATATATTGTTGTTGTTTTTTTACTATTTCACTGGCCCTCAAGGGTTGACAAAATGCATTATTGAAATGAGGATTATTCAAATCGATTCCAAATGTTTTATTGAACATTTTGTCCAAATTTCATAAATATCACCCAAATGCACAAGTGTTTAGAATCCAGCATACCGAGAAAAATCGTACTATTCGAGTATATTATATAATTGTTATTTTGTTTACCATTTCACTGGTTCTCAAAGGTATATCAAATGCATAATCGCACCGACGGTTATTTAAATCGATTCCATATGTTCTATTGAACATTCTGTATTAATTTCATAGACATCGCCCAAAAGCCCAGATGTCCAGGATCCAGCATACCGAGAAAAATCGTACTATTCGAGTATATTATATAATTGTTATTTTGTTTACCATTTCACTGGTTCTCAAAGGTATATCAAATGCATATTCGCACCGACGGTTATTTAAATCGATTCCATATGTTCTATTGAACATTCAGAATTAATTTCATAAACACCGCCCAAAAGCCCAGGTGTCCAGGATCCAGCATACCGTGAAAAATCGTACTATTCGAGTATATTATATATTGTTGTTGTTTTTTTACTATTTCACTGGCCCTCAAGGGTTGACAAAATGCATTATTGAAATGAGGGTTATTCAAATCGATTCCAAATGTTATATTGAACATTTTGTCCAAATTTCATAAATATCACCCAAATGCCCAAGTGTTTAGAATCCAGCATACCGAGAAAAATCGTACTATTCGAGTATATTATATAATTGTTATTTTGTTTACAATTTTACTTGCCTTCAAGGGTTGACAAAATACATTATTTAAATGAAGGTTATTCAAATCGATTCCAAATGTTTTATTGAACATTTTGTCCAAATTTCATAAATATCACCCAAATGCCCAAGTGTTTAGAATCCAGCATACCGAGAAAAATCGTACTATTCGAGTATATTATATAATTGTTATTGTTTGTGCACCATCGCGACGAACCTTAAAAATTTACGAAGACCAACTTCGGCACCCCCCACCCTTCGTTCACGCCGGTGGCGCGCTGGGCGGTCGTCGTTCGTATTGGTCGTGTGTTGAAAATCGCTTTTTCTTCTCTCGTTCGCGCTTGGGCCGACTGAGAACTGTCGCGACTACGCGGTCCGGTCCTTCCTATTTTTCGATCACCGTATTGTCATTAACGCCGATTTCCTTTTTATGGTACGTGACTTTCGTGTGTTGTTCGTTTGATCTCCGACCGTTGGTCGATCGCGCGTGTGTGTTTGTGTCACCACGTCTAGTGACAACGCGTCAATTTTTGTTATTGCCGACCTCGTGGTCACTTTCGTTGCCGTGCGTCCTTACCCCCCAATTATCGCGTCGGTCGATTGGTGGACAGTGGTATTGGGCCATCACCGTGCACGTGTTTAACAAATTCGGTTCGCATTCGAACTCTGTTCTGTTGTTGTCCACGCGGTTTCCACCCGTGGCCATTAGTACAAGCCGGTTCGTCGTGAGCGTCGCGTCCGCCAGTGGTGCCAACTTCGCTCTCGATACGGGCCCTCCGTCGCCCCGATTGCTGTACTACATTGCGGAAGATCGGTTGGTAGCAGTGGTTCCCGACGTCGCCCTCTAGGAGTCAGGAGTGGCGGTTGTCCTTTGGACCTTTATCACCAGATAAGATTGTTTTTATTTAACTGTTTGTTTATGATTATTTTGTAACATAATAAATCTGTTCTGTGCCCAAGGGCATACTTTTCAACCAGGTGTATCATTTTAATCTTAATACCACAATATTTAAATTCGTTTGGCGGAACGCACGTCGCAAGTGTCGCACGGCCAGTTAACGATCACTTCAATAACTCCGTGACGGTGCATGCAAACATTTGGTAGCAGAGCGTGGTTGGTTACCTCAGGGGGGATCCCAGCCTAGCGGCGTGCTGAATTTATTATTGTGTTCTTCATTGTCACTGGTCACAACTGTGTTGTTCACGATGGTTGAAACAAAAGCCGATAAAGAAGAGCGCCGAGTGATGGCGACGCTCAAGCGTGAGTCCGCGATTGAGGGTATAAAAGCTGTACATGCCCTGATAGAACGCGTGAATTCTGACCCAGCCTTCATTCCCGAGTTTTTATTAAATGTTGACGGTCTCGACGCCTTGTGGGATCAGTTCAAAGCTGAGGACAACGCGTTATTAGAAATACTCGTCAAACTGAATAGGTCAACCGAATATTCGGTGACACAGGCAGGCGAATTACGTACTTTAATTAATTCTGCAAAGGCCATTGCAAATGTACATCGCCCAACGCAAGTCGTAAAACACAACATCGACACTACGTCAAGCCGATCTGACCTTTCACGACTCCCGGAAATCCCTTTGCCGAGATTCGGAGGCGAATTCCACCTGTGGCCATCTTTTCGGGATAGTTTTAAAAATCAAGTCGACAGCCGCCAGGAGTTATCGAACGTCGACAAACTATATTACTTAACGGGTTGTTTACACGGCCCCGCGCTGGATGCAATTCGTGGTATACCCGCGTCCGACGACAATTATCATTTAGCTTGGTCAACGTTATCTGCGCGTTTTTATCGCCCACGTATGGTCGCCACATCCTTAGTCGATAAGGTGGTAAACGCGCCGACGTCATCGCAAGAGTCGCTTCACGACTTGACTGCGTTCTTGGCGACCTTCGATGAGAACATTTCGTTATTGTCCGCAATGAACATCCCCGACCTCGGGTCCTTCATTCTATTCACTTTGGCGTTCCGTACTTTACCAATCAGCACTCGGAAGTTATTCGAATCCTCCATATCCAGTAATACGATTTATCCATCTTTCGATGATTTATTACGATTTGTTCGTAGTCGTATTACAGTTTTAGAAAATGTGGGCGGGCCACGGGAGAGCGGTGCCAAACCAAAACCATCGCCTATTACCGGACCGTACGGTAGTCGTCGCACGGGAAAGAGTAACCCCGTGGCGCTCATCACCACTAAATCAACGGATAATCGTTCACCCTCATCTACCGTAGCTTGTCCTTGTTGTTCCGAGCCGCACACCATCAGCGGTTGTTCGAAATTTCGATCGTGGTCATTAGACGATCGGAATCGCTGGGCCCATGATAATAAAGTATGTTTCAACTGCCTCAGCAGCAATCACTGGATCCGCGCATGTCCGTCGAAGTCCCGGTGCCAGAAATGCTCGAAAAAACATCATTCTCTCTTGCACGGTACTACTACCACCGGCAATCCGGAAGGCGGCGACAGTGAAGGAGAAGTTGCATCGTGCTGCGCAGCCGCCATGACCCCACGTTCGAATACGATACCGTCGATTTTGCTGGGCACCGCGTTAATTCACGTTCAGGATAGATCCGGTACGTGGCAAACCGTTCGTGCCCTGGTGGACTCCGCGTCCCAGATTAGTGCCATGACAGTTGCATGTTCCACTCGCCTAGGGTTCCGGCCTCGTCCGTGGACCATGCCAGTCAGTGGCATCTCCAGTACACCTGTCATCAGTGTGAAAGGACTCGTCGAGTGCCACATCCGGCCGCGTTTTGCGTCCGAACCCGCGCTGACCGTGCAAGTGTGGGTGCTGCCTTCGATCACGAGTGACATGCCACGCAATTCACTTCCCGTAGACATCAAGGAACGTTTTTCCACCCTCGCACTCGCTGATCCGCAGTTTAACATCGCGTCACCGGTCGACATGTTACTCGGGGCCGACGTGTTTTCGTCAATTCTGGACGGACGGAAGATCAAAGTGGATGAGGCACTACCCACGGCTTTTAGTTCCATTTTCGGTTGGGTACTCATTGGGCCACTCCCAGTGGCTGCCAGCTGTCATGTCCTTACAACACCGGTGTCCTTAGCTACGTCCATCGAAGTTTTAATGGATAAGTTTTGGACAGTCGAAGAACCAGACGTGGCTCCATCTTCGTTCACCGACGATGGTTGGTGCGAAAGTCACTTTCGCGCCGAACACAAACGTTTACCGTCTGGTCGCTTTCAGATGCCCCTCCCGACGTGTAAACCAGTTTCGGAGTTGTTGTTCCCGGGATCACGTGCCGTAGCACTAAAACGGTTTGAGTCCCTCGAACGTAAGTTGGCTTCTAACATCCCTTTACGTGTGGCGTATTGTGATTTTATGTCCGAATATTTGTCGCTTGGCCATATGTCTGTGGCAACATCGCCGGGGCGATACATCATCCCCCACCATGCCGTGTGCAACCAGTCTGACGGAAATTTAAAAATTCGCGTTGTATTCGACGCTTCGGCCGTATCTCATGACGGGACGTCACTAAATAGTTGTATACATCAAGGTCCGAAATTGCAGCAGGACATAGTGGACATTTTGACCAGATTCCGGGTGCACAAATTCGCGTTCACTACCGACATTTGTAAAATGTTTCGTCAGGTGTTGGTAGCGCCTGAATATCGTCCACTCCAGCACATCTTATGGCGCGCGTCACCTCATGATAAACTCGTAGAATATGAGTTAAATACGGTGACCTACGGCCTGAATTGTGCCCCGTTCTTGGCGCTCCGCGTGTTAGCCGCGATCGCCGAAACGGATTGCGCAGGTCAAGACGACATTCGGCGAGCGCTGTTGCAACAAACCTATGTCGATGACATATGTGTAGGCGCCGATACAGTCGATGGTGTTCTCAAGCTCCAACGTGATATGATCAACGTCCTCGGTAAATCCGGCTTGGAGTTGAAGAAGTGGTCCAGTAACTGTCCTGCAGTCCTCGACAGTATACCCACCTCCGCCCGTGTGACGGGTCCGTTACCTTTTGATGCTGTGGACGGGGGTGGCGTCAAGGTTCTCGGCCTGCAATGGCAGCCGACAGATGACGTTTTTGGTTGCGCCCTCCGTTGTGATTCATCACCCGTATTCACCAAGCGAGGCGTTTTATCGTTAATCGCGCGCATTTTTGATCCGTTGGGCATATTTTCGCCAGCCACCTTCTACGCGAAGCACATAATGCAACGAACGTGGTCCTGCAATCTTGGATGGGACGACCCTCTTCCGAAGGATCTTCATCAAGAATGGTCCACTTTCGTCGAATCATTGGCCTGCCTCCTTCCGATTAACATTCCTCGACATTTTAATACGCAGTCCGCCGACCGTTGTCTATTGTTAGGCTTTTGTGATGCGTCACAAAATGGATGCTCCGCTGTCGTATACCTTCGCGTGTTAGAGGATCGGGAGGACGCTTCGATTTCGTTGGTTGGTGCGAAAACCAAGCTAGCGCCGATAAAATCATTGACCATCCCGCGGCTCGAGTTGAACGCCGCTGAGCTGTTGGCACGTTGGTTATACCGCCTAAAGGGTATTCTCGATCCTCAGGTCAACATCGTCGGTGTACACGCATGGACGGACTCAACGATTGTCCTGTCCTGGTTGGTCAATCGCCACGAATCGTTTAAAGTATACGTGTCAAATCGGGTTCACAGAATTAACACGCTACTACCGAGTTGCGTGTGGGCATACATTCCTTCCGCAGACAATCCCGCCGACTGTGCTTCACGCGGTGTGTTACCGTCCGAGCTTTCAGCGTTAAAGCTTTATTGGCAGGGCCCTGAATTTCTACGTCGGTGTCCGTCATCGTGGCCGGTCGGAGCCGCCATGCTGTCGCTGAGCGACTTGCCTGAAGTGCGCGTTTTGTCCGTGACCATCAACGTTCAACCTCCCGATGTTGAATGGTTCGGCGAGTTTTCGTCTTATGACAAATTGATGCGCGTTGTGGCCCAGATGTATCGATTTATAGATCGCTGTCGCCGTCGTGTATGGGTTACGCGACGGGTGGCCCTCACCCGTTTTGAACTCGACGCGGCACTTCATGCGCTGGTAATCGAATCTCAGCGTAAGTTTTTTGCGCAATTACGGCACGAGTTATCTCACCGTCTCCGTGTGACAGCCAAACCGCTCTCCTGTTTGTGCCCGTTCATTGATCCCTCCGGCGTCATTCGAGTGGGTGGGCGATTGCGTCACTCGATGCTGCCATATGACCGTCAGCACCCGATACTACTAGCAAAACACTCGCGCTTGGCTTTATTGGTGTGTCGTCGTTGGCATCGCATCAGCTGTCATGCCGGACCTCGAATCGTGACCGCTATGGTGTCCCAACAATTCTGGATTATATCTGTAAGATCAGTGCTACATCAAGTCAGCAGTGAATGTACCATTTGCGTCCGATTTGACCAACAACCACCTCAGCCGTTGATGGCCGATCTGCCACCGGGCCGTGTTCAACAGTGTCGGCCGTTCGCGCGAGTGGGTATTGATTTCGCTGGTCCATTGCAGTTAAAAGAGACCCGCCTTCGCAAAGCACGATCATATAAGGTGTATGTGGCTGTTTTTGTGTGTTTCGTGGTGAAGGCATGTCACCTCGAGATTGTGACCGAGCTATCTACGGCCGCATTCCTTGCGGCATTTGACAGATTTGTTGCCCGGCGTGGTCTGCCGTCGGACATTTTTAGCGATTGCGGAACCAATTTTGTGGGGGCCGACCGACAATTGCATACATTAATCAATAGCCCGGAGGGACAGACCGCGCTAAGTGATGCGCGCCCATATTGTTCCTGGCATTTTAATCCACCCAGTGCTCCACACTTCGGTGGTTTGTGGGAGGCTGCGGTGCGTTCCACGAAAAGATTATTGGTCCGTGTCATGGGCAATCATCACTTCTCATATGAAGAATTCACGACAGTGCTGTGTAGAGTGGAAGCTGTCCTTAACTCACGTCCACTCACACCGATGTCATCCGATCCAGCCGATCTAGATTACTTGTCGCCGGGACATTTCCTCATTGGTCAGCCACTGCTTGCCGTGCCACCTCGGACGTCGTCGGATGACAAGTCCGGTCTCATGAACCGGTGGAAGCTGTTAGACCAATGTCACCAAGCGTTCTGGAGGCAATGGTCCACCGAATACTTAACCACGTTGCAGGCACGCACCAAGTGGTCCACCGGGGTTCCAAATGTACGCATAAACGATGTCGTCGTCATCCGGGACAACCAGTCTCCCCCTCTGTCGTGGCGAATGGGACGGGTGATCGCACTGTTGCCAGGAGCCGACGGGGCAGTACGCGTGGTCCGGTTGCGAACCGCCCACGGCGAAGTGACCCGTCCTGTCGTGAAGTTGGTCGTTCTGCCCACCGAAGGGACTCGTCCAGGTACCCCCTAGTAGGTGATACCCATGCTCTGTTCGCCTATGTGTGTTTCCCGTTACATAAGCGAACTCCATTAGGTATATGTATTTTTTTTTTGTATTCTTGTGCTACTGTAACAGCACCCTCTTTTTTTGTTGTTGTCATATTATATAGCCATGTATTTTTGTTGTAATTATTTTATTTTGTAATAAGTATTCTTGGGAGTGATAAGTGGTGACAGGCCAAACCTGACTCCGTGAAGTCTTCATCATCATTCAGCAGTCCAGTTCAACCGTGGCACCTGCGAATGTGAGGCTACGCCTCCCATGGGGGGAGTATGTTTGTGCACCATCGCGACGAACCTTAAAAATTTACGAAGACCAACTTCGGCACCCCCCACCCTTCGTTCACGCCGGTGGCGCGCTGGGCGGTCGTCGTTCGTATTGGTCGTGTGTTGAAAATCGCTTTTTCTTCTCTCGTTCGCGCTTGGGCCGACTGAGAACTGTCGCGACTACGCGGTCCGGTCCTTCCTATTTTTCGATCACCGTATTGTCATTAACGCCGATTTCCTTTTTATGGTACGTGACTTTCGTGTGTTGTTCGTTTGATCTCCGACCGTTGGTCGATCGCGCGTGTGTGTTTGTGTCACCACGTCTAGTGACAACGCGTCAATTTTTGTTATTGCCGACCTCGTGGTCACTTTCGTTGCCGTGCGTCCTTACCCCCCAATTATCGCGTCGGTCGATTGGTGGACAGTGGTATTGGGCCATCACCGTGCACGTGTTTAACAAATTCGGTTCGCATTCGAACTCTGTTCTGTTGTTGTCCACGCGGTTTCCACCCGTGGCCATTAGTACAAGCCGGTTCGTCGTGAGCGTCGCGTCCGCCAGTGGTGCCAACTTCGCTCTCGATACGGGCCCTCCGTCGCCCCGATTGCTGTACTACATTGCGGAAGATCGGTTGGTAGCAGTGGTTCCCGACGTCGCCCTCTAGGAGTCAGGAGTGGCGGTTGTCCTTTGGACCTTTATCACCAGATAAGATTGTTTTTATTTAACTGTTTGTTTATGATTATTTTGTAACATAATAAATCTGTTCTGTGCCCAAGGGCATACTTTTCAACCAGGTGTATCATTTTAATCTTAATACCACAATATTTTAAATTCGTTTGGCGGAACGCACGTCGCAAGTGTCGCACGGCCAGTTAACGATCACTTCAATAACTCCGTGACGGTGCGTGCAAACAGTTATTTTGTTTACCATTTCACTGGTTCTCAAAGGTATATCAAATGCATATTCGCACCGACGGTTATTTAAATCGATTCCATATGTTCTATTGAACATTTTGTCCAAATTTCATAAATATCGCCCATAAGCCAAGAAGTCCAGGATCCAGCATATCGAGAAAAATCGCACTATTCGAGTATATTATATAATTATTCTTTTGTTTACAATTTTACTTGCCTTCAAGGGTTGACAAAATACATTATTTAAATGAAGGTTATTCAAATCGATTCCAAATGTTTTATTGAACATTTTGTCCAAATTTCATAAATATCACCCAAATGCCCAAGTGTTTAGAATCCAGCATACCGAGAAAAATCGTACTATTCGAGTATATTATATAATTGTTGTTTTGTTTACCATTTCACTTGCCCTCAAGGGTTGACAAAATGCATTATTGAAATGAGGGTTATTCAAATCGATTCCATATGTTCTATTGAACATTCAGAATTAATTTCATAAACATCGCCCAAAAGCCCAGGTGTCCAGGATCCAGCATACCGAGAAAAATCGTACTATTCGAGTATATTATATATTGTTGTTGTTTTTTTACTATTTCACTGGCCCTCAAGGGTTGACAAAATGCATTATTGAAATGAGGGTTATTCAAATCGATTCCAAATGTTTTATTGAATATTTTGTCCAAATTTCATAAATATCACCCAAATGCCCAAGTGTTTAGAATCCAGCATACCGAGAAAAATCGTACTATTCGTGTATATTATATAATTGTTATTTTGTTTACCATTTCACTGGTTCTCAAAGGTATATCAAATGCATATTCGCACCGACGGTTATTTAAATCGATTCCATATGTTCTATTGAACATTCAGAATTAATTTCATAAACATCGCCCAAAAGCCCAGGTGTCCAGGATCCAGCATACCGAGAAAAATCGTACTATTCGAGTATATTATATATTGTTGTTGTTTTTTTACTATTTCACTGGCCCTCAAGGGTTGACAAAATGCATTATTGAAATGAGGGTTATTCAAATCGATTCCAAATGTTTTATTGAACATTTTGTCCAAATTTCATAAATATCACCCAAATGCACAAGTGTTTAGAATCCAGCATACCGAGAAAAATCGTACTATTCGAGTATATTATATAATTGTTATTTTGTTTACCATTTCACTGGTTCTCAAAGGTATATCAAATGCATATTCGCACCGACGGTTATTTAAATCGATTCCATATGTTCTATTGAACATTCAGAATTAATTTCATAAACATCGCCCAAAAGCCCAGGTGTCCAGGATCCAGCATACCGAGAAAAATCGTACTATTCGAGTATATTATATATTGTTGTTGTTTTTTTACTATTTCACTGGCCCTCAAGGGTTGGCAAAATGCATTATTGAAATGAGGGTTATTCAAATCGATTCCAAATGTTTTATTGAACATTTTGTCCAAATTTCATAAATATCACCCAAATGCCCATGTTCGAACTTGCCGCCGTTTTCGCTGCAATATTTGGCAACCGGTTTGCGAGACAGCGCATCGCGCGGCCCGCGGACGCTGGACTCCGGCCGTGTCGCCGCCGGCGACTTTTATCGGAGTTAGTGGGTCTTTTGCCGTACGCTCTGTGTGAGCGCACCGTGCGTAAAGTGCGTCCGGTCGTGATTCTTATTATTTTTGTTTGTTGTTGGCAGCCCTATGGTGTGTTGACCGTCGGTCGTGTTTGTGGTCGTGACGACGTTGTCGAGCTGTGCCGTTCGTTGCCCGACCGTTATTCGTCGCGAATTCGTGAACATTATTATTGTTTATTTATATCCCGCATACGACACTGCTCTCAAGACCGATTACGTCGTTGTACGCGTTACGTAATCCGGTCAATTATAATCGTCCGTTGCCGCCGCGACCCTCGGTTCACCTGCGTGCTATCGACGTCGTTGCAGCAGTAGCTGCTACAGTTATCACCGCCGCCGATACGCCGCCCCACCGAGGCGTATGTGCCATTCGGTAACTCTATTATTAATGTAATTTCCTTGTAATCCGCTAAAATACACATTTTGAAACAAAGTTATCAATTCTGTCTCCACATTATTATTACTACCACAAATTGTTTTGGTCACCTATCCCGTCCAAAAAGGTTGAACAGCACCTAATTAAGTAGTTGTCCGGCCAAATGCCAGTAAATAGCCGGCAGCCCAAACATTTGGTAGCAGAGCGTGGTTTATTTATTATTATATTGTGGTGTTCACGTTTGGATTGGGTTCGTGACAGATTGGGTAGGACCAGTGTCCCGTTAGTTAGTGTATTTGTGCGCTGCCAGATCGAGTGATTGCCCCGTGGGTTACGTGCGCGCACCTATTGCTTGTATCCGTCCGAGCTCGTAACTAGCCGTGTCATGGCTACTGTGGACGAGATGGGCCGTGATAAGCGCGTGAAAGACAGGGCATTAGCCAAACGAGAATCGTATGTCGCTCGCATTAAGGCTATTCATGAGACGGCTCGATTGGCCAGTGATGATGCAACCAAGGCGCCGCAGCTGCTCGCGGCCTCCACCAGGCTGGATAATCTGTTGATTGGGTTCGAGGTTGAGGACAATGCCGTGTTCGATGCTTATTGTGCTCTTGATATGTTGGGCGAGTATACGACTGATCTTCTCGTTGAAGTAAACAATTGGGTAGATTATATCCAGTCTATTGTTTCAAAGTATCGTGTTCAACCTGCGTCGTCACCGGGATCCGTTGCTGGAGGTGACCCTCACGTGGCACAAACTCGCGTGTTCCGTAGATTACCTGAGATTTCGTTACCACAATTCGACGGCGATATTCATAAGTGGCCGGCATTTCGTGACCAGTTCCTCGCCGTCGTGTCTCAATTTCCGGACATACCCGACATTGAGCGGTTTTATCATTTACGCAGTTGCGTTCACGGAAGCGCTGCTGACGTTATCCGTGGCATATTGGTTTCGGGCGCCACATTCGCCGTGGCCTGGTCCGCATTAGTATCACGTTACGACAAGCCGCGTTTAGTCGCGGGATCTTTCGTTGATCGATTGTTGCAAGTACCTGTGTCCTCCGTTGATAGTTTGTCGGACTTGAATAAATTTATGTCGGTGTTCGGTGAAGGTATTTCAGTCCTCACTGCATTACAGGTCCCAGACTTAGGCGATTTTATTTTATTTTCATTGGCGACACGTTGCCTTTCGTCGTCGTGTCGCACGTTGTTTGAGTCGGAAACGACACGTGATTTTCCCACGGTGGATGACTTGTTCACATTTATTAAAATCCGTATTGCTATTCTCGAGCGCGTACAGGGCGTCGCCGGTAAACAGGCCGTGCTCGCGTCCCGTCCTAAGGACCGACCGTCTGCGCCGTCGAAGTGGTCGCGTAAAGTGGATCGACCATCACCCACATCATTAGTCTCAGCTGTGCAAGTACCGACGCCGCCAACGCACAAATTGTCGTGTCAATACTGCAATAATTCCCATGTGCTCGAAGTGTGTCGTAAATTTAGTTCACTGACCGCGGATGAACGCACGAAATGGGCGCGTGCTCAACGTATTTGTTTCTCGTGTCTCAGTCCTAATCATTGGGCACCTAGTTGTAAGGCACCCGCCAAATGTGCAGTTTGTTCACGCCGTCACCATAGTTTGTTACATCCGACGGCTAAGGACGTTGCGGAGTCATCGGAGGCGGAATCATCTGCCGTCCCCACGTCGCTATTATCTGGGCTCGGGTCTCCGTCCGTCGTACTTGGCACTGCGCTAGTACATATACGTGATCGTTCTGGAAGCTTCCAAGTGGCCCGCGCGTTGATTGACTCGGCGTCACAAATAAACGCGATTTCACTGCCATGCGCGAAGCGGCTAGGTCTCCGTTGGTCAACTTGGTCGGCCCCAATTGCGGGTTTAGCCGGCGTGCCGGTAGTTACGGTACAAGGCCGAGTCGATTGTCATGTGGTGCCACGCTACGCATCCGATCCTGTTCTAGCATTCGAGTCGTGGGTTCTACCGTCTATAACCGGCAACCTCCCGCGGCATTCGTTGAACTCGTCCGTACGGGACAAGTTTTCACACTTGGCTTTGGCGGACCCGGATTTCCATATTGCCGCGCCGGTTGATTTATTATTAGGCGCAGACCTGTTTTCATCCATTATTGACGGGCGTCAGGTTGTCTTGAATAAGTCGTTGCCGGCCGCGTTCAGTTCATGTTTCGGGTGGATCCTTATTGGTTCAGTGTTGCCGTCGGATATATCGATCCAGCAAACAACCGCCGTGTCTCTACTCACGTCCGTGGAACAATTAATCGACCGTTTCTGGCACGTCGAAGAGCCCGACGTAGCCCCGTTGCAGTTTACCGACGCCGGCAAATGCGAAGCAGTATTCCGTGAAAGTTTTGTTCGTGACGAGTCCGGCCGTTTTTCGGTTCCATTGCCGTTCCGTGTACCGTTGCATGATAATTTATTTCCCGGGTCTCGGGCGGTCGCGACCAAACGGTTCGAGCATCTCGAGCGGAAGCTGAACTTGAACGATCGACTGCGCACTAAATATAACGATTTTATGTCGGAATATTTGTTACTCGGACACATGTCAGTGGCGTCCACTCCTGGCTGCTATTTTATTCCGCATCATGCCGTGTATGGCGTTGATGAAAAATTCCGCGTAGTGTTCGACGCGTCCGCTGCGGTCGCTGATGGTTCGTCACTAAACACATCGTTATTTCCGGGGCCAAAGTTGCAACGGGACATCGTAGATGTGCTCACACGTTTTCGTCTGTTTCGTCACGCATTTACCACCGATATTTGTAAAATGTACCGACAGATTAAGGTCCTTCCGCAATATCGTGCGTATCAGCATATATTATGGCGATCGTCCCCGCACATGGAGCTCATCGAATACAAGTTAAATACCGTGACTTATGGCGTAAATTGTGCGCCGTTTCTCGCACTACGTGTATTGCGAGAAGTCGCTGAGGTCGACTGCCTTGGTTCCACCCGCGTATGCGACGCGTTGCGTCACCAGACGTATGTAGACGACATTTGTTACGGCGCTGACACTGTGGACGACGCGCTCAGTATTCAAGTAGAATTATCGACTATCCTTAACGGCGCGGGTTTTGAATTGCGAAAATGGGCAAGCAACACCACAGCGGTCGTGCATGCGGTTCCGGAAGAATTCCGAGTGATCAAATCTCAAACTTTTGCCGGTGATGAGTTTGGTGACACCAAGGTCCTCGGATTGTTTTGGCATACTGGTGACGATTATTTCGGATGTGATGCTCACCTCGACTCAGCCCCGGTATTTACCAAACGTGGTATATTGTCACTAACCGCACGTTTCTTCGATCCGTTAGGTTTATTTGCGCCGTCAATTTTCCTTGCCAAGCATATTATGCAACGCACCTGGCAATCCAATTGTACGTGGGACCAGTGTTTGCCTACCGAGATTTACTCAGAGTGGTCACGGTTTGTCGACGAATTGCCCGCGCTAGCATCGGTGCGTGTTCCACGTTACTTGAATACAACCGCCAGGGCTCAGTGTTCGTTGTACGGATTTTGCGACGCATCGCAACGCGGTTATGCCGCGGTAGTGTTCTTACGCATACATGATGCCCCTCGCGCGTCGTCAGTCATGTTGGTCGGTTCGAAGACCAAGTTAGCGCCGCTTAAACCGTTATCAATTCCGAGGCTCGAGCTGAATGCTGCAGTGTTATTGTCACGTTGGATGAGCCGAATATTTTTATTATTAAATACGCACATCGATATCATCGACATGTGTGCCTGGACGGATTCGTCGATTGTCTTGTCATGGTTAACAGTTCCCCACGACACGTTCAAGCAATATGTCTCAAATCGTGTTCACCAGGTTCGGACGTTGTTGCCGAGTTGTCAATGGCGCCATGTCGGCTCGGAAATGAATCCAGCGGATTGTGCGTCCCGTGGGTTGATGCCGTCCGAGTTGTTGCACCATCAGTTATATTGGCAGGGCCCCGCATTTCTCCGTGACCCTCCACCGGAATGGGGGAGTGACATCGCGCGGTTATCTGTTGCGGAATTGCCTGAAGTTAAATCCGTGTTACCTGCCGTTTGTTTAGCTGCCCCCACGGTCGAATGGTTCACACGGTTTTCGTCTTACGATGAACTCATACGTGTGGTCGCGCGTGTGCGCCGGTTTATCGATATTTGCCGCCGACGTCCTGTCGAGAGATCGAATGCGCTTACTCGTTCGGAGCTCGACGATGCAACTCGCGTGGTAATCACTGCGTCTCAACGTGTCACATTTCCGACACTGGTCAGCGACTTGCGAAATTTACGTCGCTTAGCATCCAAGCCGTTGGCACGGCTGTGCCCTTTTGTCGATTCCGAAGGTATAATCCGCGTAGGTGGACGCTTACGTCATTCAGATTTACCGTATGATTGTCGACATCCAATTTTGTTAGCAAAAGGGTCGTACCTCGCGCTGCTGGTGTGTCGTCACTGGCATAAAATCACTGGTCATTCAGGACCACGGGTAATGACCTCTTTAATACATCGACAGTATTGGATTGTATCGCTGCGTTCTCTTATCCACTCCGTCGTTAGTCAATGTACACGATGCGTGCGCCTCCGTGCGTCCATTCCTACGCCGATCATGGCGGATTTACCAGAATCGCGGGTGTCGCAATGTCGTCCGTTTTCCTGTGTCGGTGTTGACTACGCCGGGCCTATACCTATGCGTGAGAATAAATTACGAAAATCTCGGACGTACAAGGCGTATATAGCTGTGTTCGTATGTATGAGCGTCAAAGCCGTCCATTTGGAACTCGTATCAGATTTATCCACTCCGGCCTTTCTCGCCGCCTTCGACCGGTTCGTCGCTCGGCGCGGCTTGCCTACAACGGTTTATTCCGACTGTGGGACAAATTTTGTTGGTGCCAACAGACAATTACGTCAGCTGATTAATAGCCCCGCCGCACAATCGATTATTACGTCGGGGAAGTCCTATTGCGACTGGAAGTTTAATCCCCCAAGTGCCCCACATTTTGGAGGGTTGTGGGAGGCCGCGGTACGCTCGGCTAAACGTCTGCTGGTCCGCATCATGGGTGCTCACACGTTCACTTATGAGGAATTTACAACCGTATTGTGTCGAGTTGAAGCCGTTCTGAACTCACGCCCCCTCACTCCAGCATCGACCGATCCTCATGACCTCGACTGTCTATCGCCCGGCCACTTCTTAATAGGCCAGCCGTTGTTAGCGCTCCCACCGCGTGCTATTGAGTGTCCGGAACGCCCGCTCACTGACCGTTGGAAGCTGTTGGATCAATGTCACCAGCACTTCTGGCGCCGTTGGTCCACGGAATATTTACACACGTTACAAGAACGAGGGAAATGGACACGCGACCAACCAAACATCGAAGTCGGACAGATGGTTACTATCAGGGACTGCCTAACCCCTCCCTTGGAATGGCGTCTTGGGCGAGTGCTCGAGGTGCTACCGGGTACGGATGGTGTGGTAAGAGTTGTGCGCGTTTTGACCTCGCGCGGTATAGTCACTCGGCCTGCAGCTAAGCTCGTTTTATTACCTACTAATGATACAGGTTCCCGTGGTTGATTATGTTTAATTATATATATCCATATAGCCTATTATTTTGTATTTGCTTATTTGTAATTGTTAATTATTTTTATTCTGTGTAATTATTATTCGCCTTACCAGTTGGTTCTCGTTATTCATTCGTTGTATTATTTATTCGTGACTATTGTCACACGTAAACGTGTTTAACATTACATTTTATTATTATTTATTAGTATAGTGTGGTCTCTTTTTACATTTTTGGTACCATTATTATTCTTATGTTATACTTAATTTGTATATGTCTTATTTACATTTATATTTTTTGTTATTTTTTCGGCCTTTTAATTTATATAAAGTAGTTATTAGTATCGGCGGCGTTCAAAATAGATGTGATGCTGCGCCTCCCATGGGGGAGTATGTTCGAACTTGCCGCCGTTTTCGTTGCAATATTTGGCAACCGGTTTACGAGACAGCGCATCGCGCGGCCCGCGGACGCTGGACTCCGGCCGTGTCGCCGCCGGCGACTTTTATCGGAGTTAGTGCGTCTTTTGCCGTACGCTCTGTGTGAGCGCACCGTGCGTAAAGTGCGTCCGGTTGTGATTCTTATTATTTTTTTTGTTGTTGGCAGCCCTATGGTGTGTTGACCGTCGGTCGTGTTTGTGGTCGCGACGACGTTGTCGAGCTGTGCCGTTCGTTGCCCGACCGTTATTCGTCGCGAATTCGTGAACATTATTATTATTGTTTATTTATATCCCGCATACGACACTGCTCTCAAGACCGTGATTACGTCGTTGTACGCGTTACGTAATCCGGTCAATTATAATCGTCCGTTGCCGCCGCGACCCTCGGTTCACCTGCGTGCTATCGACGTCGTTGCAGCAGTAGCTGCTACAGTTATCACCGCCGCCGATACGCCGCCCCACCGAGGCGTATGTGCCATTCGGTAACTCTATTATTAATGTAATTTCCTTGTAATCCGCTAAAATACACATTTTGAAACAAAGTTATCAATTCTGTCTCCACATTATTATTACTACCACAAATTGTTTTGGTCACCTATCCCGTCCAAAAAGGTTGAACAGCACCTAATTAAGTAGTTGTCCGGCCAAATGCCAGTAAATAGCCGGCAGCCCAAACAGAATGATTTTATTATATAAATATATCTATTCAGTATTTACTACGCTTCTAATTATTTCCGTGTGATTCCGTGAACAAAATAGTTCTTCTTCTTCTTCTACTTCGCCTTCCTCCCAACTATTTGGGGTCGGCCACCCTTGTCCTACACCTCCACTTTACTCGGTCAAATACATCTCCTCTGCACACACCGACAGCCCTCATGTCATTCTCCAAAGTCTCCAACCATCTCTTTTTTGGTCTTCCTCTTCCTCTTTTCCCTTCAACGTCCATCTTCATAACCACTCTTACTGCATTCGTTTCCTCTCGCCTCATCACATGCCCAAACCATCTCAGCCTATTTTCTCTCATCTTGTCCACAATTGGCGCTACACCAACACTACCTCTCACGTATTCGTTCCTTATTCTATCTTCTCTTGTCACTCCACTCAACCATCTAAGCATTCACATTTACGTGACACTCATACTTTGTTCTATTCTCCTGTAAACCGCCCAACACTCTGAACCATACAGCATAGTTGGTCTCACTACACTTTTATAAAATTTACCTTTTAGCCTAATTGGAATTCTCTTATCGCATAACACGCCCGATGCTTCTCTCCATGTCATCCACCCGCACTTAATCCTATGTTTCACACCAATGTCAAAGCCCCCGTCCTTTTGAACAAAAGCTC
Organism: Sipha maydis; assembly: GCA_034509805.1. Lineage (NCBI taxonomy): Eukaryota > Metazoa > Arthropoda > Insecta > Hemiptera > Aphididae > Sipha > Sipha maydis. The sequence continues at coordinate 39,226 of JASXSY010002614.1, forward strand.
TCAACTTCACCTATCGTGAACAAAATAGTTAAAATGAATAATTCATATAATAAACGGAAACAAGTTATTTGGTCAGAAAATGAAATCAAAGACATGCTGGCTATATTCAGTGAAAAAAATATTTAACTAATTTCCGTTTCAACAGATTTCTTCTAAATTTAATGATTTTTTCAATCTTTTTCTTCTTTTTGCTCTTATTTTAATTTTTCGTTGCATTTCACTGAAAAATGCAATGACAAGTGCCAAATTATATTTGAAATAAAAATCGAATAACATAAATATAAATATTAATTAAACTGATTATTATGTATTTTTTGATAATAACCATGGACTAACATATTATTATCATGGCAGATAAAGTAAATAATTAATACGTTTTGAAACAAATCTTACTAAATCGTTTGTAATTATTTACATATAAACATTTAATAAATAGACTAATTCAAACAGTTTTCAAAATTTTCAAAATGGTTTGATTTCAAACCGTTTTCGACGAATCATATAAACGTAGTATATGATTAACAATTATTTAGGTGTATGTATTTTATTAATTTATTTTTTGTTTAATACTTTATTAAACTAAAGATATAATAAACTGTAAAAATTTAATTATTAAAAATTGATCCCTAAAATATCTTTAGTTTTTGAGAAAATAGCAAAATATTAGTTAACAATTAAAACTCACTGTACCTATAATACCTGTATTACTTTTAATTTTAGATTTTAATATAATGATATTATCATTATTTTTTTTGAAGTTTAGTCTATGTTTAGACTATGTCTAAGTTTAGTACTACTAGTTATAAAAGTTAATACAATGTTAGAAACTTAAAACTAATATTTGCATAATAACAATAACCAATTATTTTATCATTGAAATTTAAAATAGTACTACAGAACTTATAATACTCAATACTCATGTTTTAGGATGACTAATATACCTAATATACCCAATGTGTTTGATCGCCTAATGAAAACCAGAGCCAGCTCCAATAACACTGATGGGGAAAGTGAAGTTATTGATAATCCTGATGATAGATGTCTTGCAGTGGAAAATGCACCTATAATAAATCATGGCCAAGAAGAAGCAGCATATTATTTTCAAAAAAATGTACTTTATAATTTTTTTTATAAAAGTTAGTCCAGATACATCTAAGTGTGTTACTTGTAATAAAATCTTACAAACTCCTAAATATACTACTAGAATATTAAAAAGGTACCTTAAAACACATCCAAAACAATTTTTAATGTACAAAAAATTTATAGAAGAAAAATTGCTGAAGAAAAAAGAAACTGAAGTTATAAAAAGAAAAATTGTAGAGACACAACTTAATATTGAAAATGCATTTAAGAAAAGATAATTTTTTCCACTAAATAGTTCTAATGCTTCTAAAATTACAAAAAAAAATGGAGAAATGATTGATATAGACTATCAACCATATTCAATAGTGGAAGAACGTGGATTTAAAAATTGAATGCAGATACCAACTTCCAAGAAGAAAATATTTATCTACAAAAGAGATTCCTCAGATTTCTTTAAATCAAGTATCCAAACTTAAAACAGAAATTGATACGGATTTAATTGATGTTCAATCGATTTCATTTACCTTCGACATTTGGACAAGTTTGTCTCAGCAGCCTTATATGTCACTCATTATGCATTATCTTACTAAACATTTTGAGCTGAAAAACAAAACTTTGGGCTGTACATATTTCCCAGGAAAACACATTGGGCAAACAATATTTCTAAAAATTAAAAATATGATTTCAAAATGGGGCATAGATGCTGAAAACTCCAATACTCCAATCTACATAGTGACTGACAATGCTAGAAATATTAGCAGTGGATTTACATACTTCAATGAAAACTAACATTTGTATCATATTCTGTGTACAGCGCACAGGAAACTCTTGAAAATGTAATACAAGGTTTATAATAATTTAAACTTATCGTAACTAAAAGACATCGGTGATCGGCTTACTCACATTTTTTTTATAAGCCCTTAATGCTCTAATTTGTATAAAATGTGTACAAATCACGATAATTTGCAAGTTATTTTGTAGATAAAAATTCATAAAATTTTTTCTGTTCATATTTAAGGTTCAACATTTTAACACTAGGTTATCTATAAGCTCCTCTTCAAAAATCTTTAAAAAAATTTCTACCGGACTTAGAGGAAAAAATTTTATGACTGTTTGAAATTTAAATATTTACGAAATTGCATAAAATAGCGATTTATTCTCAAACGATTTTAAATATTTGTTATAATTCAAAAAGTATAAGTCGCAGATTTTTGAAATTTTTACCAGCTATTAAGATTGGCATTTCCTTTATGTCATATTTTTTTCAAAATGATATCGGTTCTTTTAAAATGCTCTAATTCAAAAACGAAAAACCGCAACAATTTAAAATGTTCACCAAATCTTTATATTGACGTTTTCTATACATGGTTAAGTTTTCAAAGTATTTTGACATATTTTGATTAATTTATATTTTCGATTTTTTTAAATTTTTCGTTTCAAAAAAAAAAAATATACTTATTACAATATTTATAAATAGCAATGTATTATATTCTAGACTAACATATCATCTCCGTTCAGAATCGTTTTTCGTATACAATGATACTTATCATTGAATTCAAATTTAACAAATCCATTGTAACGACCTATCCTATAAACGAGTCGCACTCCATCCCCAACTGTACAGCAGACCGAGGCCCATCCGGTTCTTTTAGATTCTGAACGGAGTGATTTTTTTTTTTTTTTGATTACGGCTTATTTTGTAACCATTTTTTTCATCCCCCTCCATTGAAATATTCTGAGAACGCCTTTGACGAGTATATACTATTATTGTATCTAAAGTCTTATGTGATTTAATATATTTTTAAATACAATTTAAAATAAGGAAGTTTCTTTAAATTATGTCAAAACACTCTGGACATATTTCTATTAGGTGGTCTTTACAAATAAGTTCTGCACAGTTAGTATTGTTATGTCACACTCAATTGGGAAAACAATAATTTTGTTGTATACCTATTTCTAGAAAGCTAGATGTAATAACAACATTATCTTATCTATGGTGTTAGTTTTATGATCAGTTTGAAAATGACTGGGGTATTTTTATACCCCACACGCGTGGTGACGGGCTAGTAGATATCAACATTCTACAGACTACGCGGAGTCATTAACACCCTTCTGTAAAACAAAAAAAATATAAATTAAATAAAAAATCAATAATAAATCAAATGTGAGTGATTTTGCATGCATACCTATTGGCTTATTCTCTTCATTCTTAAGGTGTAAAGTGTTTGGTTTTGGTGAAGACATGGGAACTAATATCAAAAATAAAATAATATCAAACATGTAATCTCGAAAAAAGTACAAAAAATATTAAACATTTAATCAAATGTGAGTGATTTTGCTTGCATACCTATAGGGTTATTCTCTTCATCCTCAAGGTGTAAAGTGCTTGGTTTTATTGAAGACATGGGAAAATCATCAGCGGTACAAATGCAATAAGATTCATTTAATATATAAATATAATTTAAATATAAATAAAAATTTAAATAAAATATAGTAAATAATACAAATATAATTATATACATAAAATTAAAATACAATATTATACAAGAAACAAAAATGAAACGTAAAGAAAAACTAAATATTTTATGATGTGGGATGTGCCTGGAAAACAAAAAACAAAAACAATTATTAAATTAAAATGTTGTACTACAATGTTATACATTTTTTTCAAGATTATTGCACAGTAAAAAAAAAGAAATATTAAATTATTGTTTTAATGTATAATGTTATTTTAATTAAATTATAAAATGTATTTAAAATTATTCAGTAATAAATTACCTTTTTTTTGTGTCTGAATAATGTTATTGATTTCCCAATTACAATGTCACAGTGTTGACACTTGAATTTTTTGATTTTCAAATGTACATCGTTATAATGTATTTTCATTAATTTAGTCATGTAGCTTTTATCACATTCTGTTCATTTGTTCTTATCCCTTTGTTCGTGGTTGGTTTTTAAATGGTAGACTAAATCACTTTTATAGAGAAATAAACTGCAGCATATCGTACATTTGTGTTTTATCCGTTGTTTTTGGTGGAGGTCCATATGGCTTTTCATGGAATCATTTGTTGACAATATTTTGTGGCATATGTGGCATTCAGATTTCACTCCATTGTTGTGAGTTTTTAAATGTTTTTTTACCTCCGCCATTTGAAAATTCTCCATGTGTGGCGAGTCCGTTTTTGGTGAACACATTGGAACTAAGACCATAAATGAAATGATTATTCGGATAATCCTGAGAAAAAAGTACAGCTAAATGAAAGTAAATTTGTATGCATACCGCCAGATATATTCTCCTCGTTCAACATATTTATTTTACAGCATTCATATTCCCATTTTTATGTTTTGATTACTAAAAAAACTGTCACCGTAGTCCGCTGTGATCTCTTGCCCTTTTTCAATTGGTTTAATAGCTTGTGCACATGCTATATATTCACCTTTTGCCACCCATTTTGTGTTTGCTAAGCAGCTGTGTTTAATAAATACAGCTGGTCCTAAAAAAATTAAATCTTTTTTGGATTTAGCACCTATCAGTATAGAAAAGTCGTTAACACCCTTCTGTAAAACAAAAAAATATAAATTAAATAAAAATATAAAATTTTTTATAAATAGTTTTAATCAGCCAAAACACACTTGTATGTCTTGTGGTCTTATAGGTGCTGTTTGTCCACACAGGGTGTTAATGACTGTACCCACATTTATGAATTGATTGGCCACAATTTTGACGTCATTAGGTTTGTTTTTGAATCGTTCATTTTTAACGTAATTATACATCTCGTCTTTTAAAGACTAGTTATATATTTGGAGTTGTGTATCTAATATTTTTCTTTCTAGTTTTGTTGTGAAATCGATTTTCACGGCCCCTGTTTTGTGTGTTGTGAACCCTTTATAAAATTAAAAAAAAATGATATATCATATTATTATTGTGCGGCTCGCGGGTTTACAGCTACTTCTACTACATCTATTTCTATTATGATCCCGGGCCCATAGTAGAATTTCATATTCAATTTAAATTTTTTATGCATATTTCTAATTTTATATACAGTAAAAACTCGATTAGATTAATGGAATAGACAATTAACAGAAACGTGGTTTCTACGGCGCGTTGTTTGGCGAGCTTCGGACGGCGTGCCTTTTATACCGAATGTATACGTCCATCACCCCACTGCTCGCGACTTGATAAATATGATAATTATCAATATTAAAAAAATGTAATGTAATAACATTCAATTTTGCAAAATCTATTATTTGAGTTTTTTATGATTTGTTTCCCTGTAATTTTCCTGGGGATTCGTAAGGTGAAGTACGTAGCTACGTACAATTTGGCAAGTGTCACATTAATCTGACTTCCAATGTAAAAACAAATAATAAAAATATACAAGTTCGAAAAGGTAGTTCAGGCAGTCGATCGGAAAAACCAAAGATTTAAAAGGCCGCGACGGTATAGTGAAAAGACAACGACCGCGGCGGCGGCTGTATAGGCAAGGGGGGAAGGGTAATTAATAATAAAAATAAACGTAGATATAATAGTTAATTTGAATACAATTTGTTACATTTATTCGATTTAAAATCTATCCACGCGTTTAGTAATTCTAAAAGTCAAACTTTTAAAATGTTTGGCTTTTTATCGTTTATGAGTTTTTGTTCTATTTTTGTCATAGCATATTTAATTCAATATAAAATTGTGAAAATAAGCAGACAAAATATTAAATAAATATGAATAAAAAATTACCAAGGTGTTTGTCAATCGTCGTCGCTGTTGCGATGTCGTTGGCGACAGACAATAACAAGGAGCGTTGCCTTCTTGGAGTCATATTGTGTTCGAGGAACGCGCAAGAGCAAATGAAATCTATAGACAATGCATAATGAAACAACCACGTTGCGGCGGCGGCGGCGATAGTGGCTGGATAGTCAATGGGGGAAGGGTGGTTCGTTTGCCTATGGTCGAGGTTTCATAATTATAAAAATTAATAATATATTAAAATAGCATTGGTATATCTAGGCTAAGTAACTATTTTTACTACTTAAATATCATAAATATTTGAAATAAATTCAGATTTCATAGACTCTTACATCACAAATAATGTCGGAAATATAGTAATTAAAGATATATATGAGTATTTGATGGATATAGAGAGTAACGATTTGAACGATTTACACATGAATATTAGGTCTTATAATCGAAATATAGACGAATTTTGAGAGGGATAAAATAATATTTAGTGGACAATACGGGTTTAGAAAAAATGTAGGAACAGAAGACGCTTTAATTGACATTAATAACTATTTACATAGTAAAAGGGATACTAAAAAAAAAAAAAAATTTTAGTTTCTTTCTTGGACTTGGAAAAAACATTTGATTCAATAAGAAGACAATTATTACTAAATAAGTTAATAGAATTAGGGTTTGGTAATATTGCATTAAAATGGTTTAGCAGTTATCTGAGTAACAGACAACAACTAACCTCTGTTGGACCTTATTATAGTAATCATTGTTATGTTAAAGATTATGGAGTCACTCAAGGTACATCATTAGGCCCTATATTGTTTTTAATATATATTAACTCTATACTAGCATCTTTATTTAAAGGTAAGTTATTCATGTTCGTGAATGACATAGCACTAGATAATTGAGAAAAATTGAAATATACTGTCGAAATCGATTTGCGTCATATCTATGACTGGATGGAAAAAAATCTGTTATCACTTAACATAAACAAGTCGGTTTGCATGCCAATAGTTACCTTATGTTCACAGCTTCCTGTTGGATATAAATTTATAATTCATAATTGTGGAACTAGTATGACAAATTGTAGTTGCAAACCAATTAAAATGGTATTATCATTTAAATATTTAGGAGTGACAATGGATTTTAACTTAAAATGGTCAGAACATATACATAATATCAAAAATAAAATTAGGAGTTTAACTGTATTATCTTACAAAATTTGATTCCTTGATAAATCAGTTATAAGACAAATTTACATAGCATTGTGTAATTCGATTCCATTATACGGCATAACATGTTGGGGAGGCACCAACAGAAGAGATATTAATACATTACATACCACACAAAAATGATTGTAAAGGTAGCATTTTCTCTACCAATAAATTACCCATCAGAGGATTTATTTAACTTTACTAATATATTATCCGTTTATAAATTATACATTAGACAAATTTTAGTTAAATCCATACAGAACCATTTACTCAAAGCTACAGAAATAATAGACAGAAGAATAGGAAAATATATTAAACCGTCATATACGAGTACTTTATTTACTAATTCTAGAAATTCCCCCAATAACATGGGGATAACTGTTTTCAAAAATGTAAATAACGAAGTTAAGAGTCTACTAAAAAGTTTATGTGAAGCTCAAACCAATAATACAAATGATATAATTAATAAAAAAGAACCGGATGGGCCTCGCTCTGCTGTACAGTTGGGGGTGGAGTGCACCTCGTTTATAGGATAGGACATTATTACAATGGATTTGTTAAATTTGAATGCAATGATAGATATCATTGTATATGAATAACGATTCTGAACGGAGTTAATATGTTTGTCTAGGATATAATACATTGTTATTTATAAATATTGTAAAAAGTATATTTTATTTTGAAACGATAAATATATTTTTCAATAAGGATGGGTTGGCAGTTGCATACAGCAACATAGTTTGTCAGTCTAGAATAGTATACATTATATTATATTTTACATGTAATTTTATGGCAATATTCGCTGTTCAAACGCTTATAAAAAAAAATTGTGGCTGTGGATTTTAATAATTTTTTAATAACATTAAGAACTACTTCTGTGAAATCTTCAATTAAATTTTCAAGTATTTTGAAGAAGACAAATTTTTTTTATCACCGATTATAAAAATAAAATGTAAAAAATTTTAATATTTTAAATGCCTATAAGTGGCTTAAAAATCAATATAATATTTTGAAAAAAATATGACATAAAGGAAATACCAATCTTAACAGCTGGTAGAAATTTCAAAAATCTGCGACTTATACTTTTTGAATTATAATAAATATTTAAAATCGATTGAGAATAAATCGCTATTTTATGCAATTTCGTAAATATTTAAATTTCAAACAGTCATAAAATTTTTTCCTCTAAGTCCGGTAGAAATTTTTTTTATAGATTTTTGAAGAAGAGCTTATAGATAACCTAGTGTTAAAATGTTGAACCTAAAGTATGAACAGAAAAAATTTTAAGAATTTTTATCTACAAAATAACTTGCAAATTATCGTGATTTTTACACATTTTATACAAATTTGAGCATTAAGGGCTTATAAAAAAATGTGAGTAAGCCGATCACCGATATCTTTTAGTTACGATAAGTTTAACTTATTATAAACCTTGTATTACATTTTCAAGAGTTTTCTGTGCGCTGTACACAGAATATGATGCAAATGTTAGTTTTCATTGAAGTATGTAAATCCACTGCTAATATTTCTAGCATTGTCAGTCACTATGTAGATTGGAGTATTGGAGTATTCAGCATCTATGCCCCATTTTGAAATCATATTTTTAATTTTTAGAAATATTGTTTGCTCAATGTGTTTTCCTGGGAAATATGTACAGCCCAAAGTTTTGTTTTTCAGCTCAAAATGTTTAGTAAGATAATGCATAATGAGTGACATATAAGGCTGCTGAGACAAACTTGTCCAAATGTCGAAGGTAAATGAAATCGATTGAACATCAATTAAATCAGTATCAATTTCTGTTTTAAGTTTGGATACTTGATTTAAATAAATCTGAGGGATCTCTTTTGTAGATCCTATTTTAAATTTCAATGATAAAATAATTGGTTATTGTTATTATGCAAATATTAGTTTTAAGTTTCTAACATTGTATTAACTTTTATAGCTTGTAGTACTAAACTTAGACATAGTCTAAACATAGACTAAATTTCAAAAAAAATAATGATAATATCATTATATTAAAATCTAAAATTAAAAGTAATACAGGTATTATAGGTACAGTGAGTTTTTATTGTTAACTAATATTTTGCTATTTTCTCAAAAACTAAAGATATTTTAGGGATCAATTTTTAATAATTACATTTTTACAGTTTATTATATCTATTATAAAAAAGTCAATATAAAGATTTGGTGAAAATTTCAAGTTGTTGTGGTTTTTCGTTTTTGAGTTAGAGCATTTTAAAAAAACCGATATCATTTTGAAAAAAATATGACATAAAGGAAATGCCAATCTTAATAGCTGGTAAAAATTTCAAGAATCTGCGACTTATACTTTTTGAATTATAACAAATATTTAAAATCGATTGAGAATAAATCGCTATTTTATGCAATTTCGTAAATATTTAAATTTCAAACAGTCATAAAATTTTTTCCTCTAAGTCTGGTATAAATTTTTTTAAAGATTTTTTAAGAGTAGCTTATAGATAACCTAGTGTTAAAATTTTGAACCTTAAGTATGAACAGAAAAAATTTTATGAATTTTTATCTACAAAATAACTTGCAAATTATCGTGATTTTTACATATTTCGTATAAATTGGAACTTTGAGCACTTATAAAAAAAAAAATTGTGACTTACGATTTTAGATTTTTTTTTATCAGTTAAGGAACAACTTATAAGAAACCTTGTATTAAATTTTCAAGATTTTCTGGGCTGCCACAAAAATGTAATCGTTATTTTAAAAATAAAAATTAAAAAAATTGAAAATTTCAATTGTCTATAAATAGCTTAATAAAAGTCAAAATACTTTGAAATTTTAACGGTGTATAGAGAACGCTAATCTAAACATTTAGTGAAAATTTCAAGTATTTACATCGATTAGTTTTTGAGTTATAGCAAAATAAAAAATTTGATTTTGTCGAAAACTGGTTTTGCATAAAAACTCCCGTTTTTCTCTTATTTTTTTAGGGGTTTTTCCCGTCGCATTTAAAAAATATTGAAAATTTTTTACTTTTGACCTCCTAAAGTACCAACTAGATTCACTTTCCTTTCAGAAAAGTTGCTACATAAGCAAATCGAAGCATTTTTACTGCCAAAAAAGGTGTCGTCAGACACAAAAATAAAAAAATAAAATAAAAAATAAAAAAATAAAAAAATAAAAACAAATAAAAAATAAAACACACATCATTGTAAAACCAATAGATTCCATCGCTCCGTTCAGAATCTAAAACATTCTCAAGCAATTAATTTATGTACAAAATTCATTAACCGTGGTTATAACTTACCAACACACTAGTCCAGTGTTTCCCAAAGTGTGTTCCGCGGAACCTAAGGGTTCCATGGGACAATCTCAAGGGTTCCGCAAGGTGAATATTGAGTGTAGTTATTGTAATAAAAAATTATCACAAATTATCTTTAAAACATTACTTGGATTACTTATTAATTTTATAGTAAATAATTGTAAAATCCAGGTTAATTGAACATTGGGGTTCCATGAAACACAAACTATTTCCTAAGGGTTCCGTGGTCATAAAAGTTTGAGAACCGCTGCACTAGTCAATACACAATAAATATAAAATAATATTATTTTATTTTTCGTAATTGTATATTACTCTAGTTAGTAGTTGTATTGAACCACGGAAGTAATCGAAAACCCAATATATTTTTAACCTATTTTTAGGGATTTTGGGAGGGCGTACGCCCCCTTCGACCCCCCCCCCCCCCTCTTGGATCCGCGCCTGCAGTCAAACAATATAATATTATCATTTAAATGTCACTCTGATACCAACAATGTGGGAAAAAATGGCAGTCGGGAGATTTTGTCGTTTTGAGACTTGTTTATATAGAGCTATTGCTTATACATATGCGTAAGCTTGATTTCTTTAAGATATAACATTAAATCTGAAAATATTCTAATGTACCTATGCATATATTATTTTTTGAGTTATGAAGATACGTTTTCAGTTAACAAACATTTAATTAGGTACCTATCTACTTAATAAGTTTCATTGAGAACGTTCGAAATTATTTTTTCCTGGCCGTGATATAGAGCTAATCCAATCATGCATCTTCATAAAAATTTTAAGAGTTGTAAAATGTAATTATTAAAGAACAACTCATAAGAAATCAGAGCTGTACGTGGTGTGGTTCAAACTTCTTAAAAATGGTTTTTTTTCTTAAAAAACTTCCAGTAGTAGTATAAAATATGTATTTTTCATAAATTCACAGTATATTTTCAACTAGGTTCATGATAATATTGTTGTGTAGTTTTAGATTACCAAATTAGGAGTGCGTAAACTTATATATTTTCTCTTTAAACTAATATATCTCATATTTTTCTTTCTTAGTTATAACTCACAAATGTATTTTTATAATTTTAGAAAATTCAAATCATCAGAAATTTAAAATCCAGAATATTGTTGAATTCGGAGTTCAAGTTTTTCAAATGTTCTTTATTAATTTTTCACGAAGAAAAAAAAATGTACAATAACATATTGTCTTTTAAAATGTTCTCTATAGTCATTGATTTTCAGTTAATCATTTAGACCATTTTAACCATAATCCATTTGGATTAATCAGCTATCGTATTTGATCTGAATAATTTTCTGTCCTCATTGAAAGTATCAGATAGTCGAAGCTCGTTGAGCTTTCTAAACGTATTAAAAATTTAAAATTCATTTTAATATCATGTTTAATTTTACACTCGATTAGTTGAAAATTGTTTATATTTTTAACTAGCAGTGTTTGTTGTAGAGCTGTAATTATCAACTTAATTATTTAACAGAATTGATTCAATTATTTAACGTATTTATTAATTAATTTTTTGCAATGGCAGCTCTTAAGGTTCACATGAGGTTTTGCACAATTAATTTGTAAGATATGTAGGCGGGTAAAAAATTATTAATTTTTTAATATACCTACAAGAATTAATATTTATTTATTTTTTTTGTTTTGTAAGAAGTTGTTTTAATAAATTAACAAATACTTACTTAGTTTTCTATTTTTTATTATTATTATTTTTTATTATTCTAAATGTATTATTTTCGTTACAAAAATTTGTTTTTAAACATATCTACAATGAACTACAACTATATAAACCTAACTTATAAGAACCTTTAAGGTACTTAGGACCTATAAATAAACTTCGAGATAAAACAGAATGAACAACTGAAACCTAATAACAAAATATACACACACAAACACATAAAAAAGTTTCTGAGTAAACACTATTGGTAAAAATACTTTTTGTTTGATTTTCTTGTATTTCCAAGAATTTTGGTAAAATATTGAGATTCTCTAAGTTTTCTTTTTTTCGAATTTCAGACAAAATATTGATGGTAATAGGGGCTAGTACATGATGGAATATGCTTTATGTGTAATGACGTGTACGAGTAGAAACCACATGAGAATCTTTTTTTGCACAATGTGAAATTCAATGTATGAAACATCAATAAAATGTTTAATTGAGTGTATAGTATGCGTGTATTGGTTAGTGATCAGTAAAAGCGTTGTTAATACAACGGTTTCCCAAGTGTACACGCGTCCGAAAAATATTTTGGTTCTTCTCATTATGCTTCAATTTTTCATGAATTGTTGTCACTAAATTTTAAAAACAATGTAGAGTAGTTAGATAGGTTATAGCATTGATTATAGAATAGATATCTAGTATAATCTATTCTACCTATAATCAATGGTTAGGTTACGTTTTTCTGTGACTAGAAAAAATGTGTTGAAGATGTATCATGTATACAACGGAAACCTGATAAAAAGAATATTTTTCATGAAACCACAAATCATACACAAAATACCATGATGGGCCTTTTCTAGATTATTCTCTCTGTGTTATATCTTTGAAACATGTAGAAAGAATTAAACAGTAAACATGAATTTACCTCGAAGGTACTGTTATTTAAATACTAAATATTTCATGAATAAATTTATTATAATACTAAGTATATTAAAGACATAGCAGAATATAAATCGTTTATTAATAATACGATTAAGTGTACGCAATTTAATAAATAAACCCTATAAATAAATGTATTATAAATTGTCTATAACTGAAATTTACTTTTATTAATATTGATTAAAAAAATCCTTTATTAAACAATTCAAAATGGTATCCTGACAATATACGTTTCATACGAGCCAACATTTTAAATATTTTACATCGAGTATATTAGAGTATTAACGTGTATCATTTATTAGAGTAAACAAAATCTGAGTAATGATATTGCAGTCTTAGCATAATTGAATAAAAATGTATTAAAAACAAATTTAAAGCACAATTTCTTAACAATGCATACAATAATTTACTATTTGTATTAATTTATTCCATTGACAAATTTCAGTCATGAAAATGTTGAAGTCTATTAAATAATAATTAATTAATATCGAATCGAAGGATATATTAATGTTATGTGAACAATATACAAACCCGTATGCATAGAGTTGGTTTCTGTGTTCATTGGGTTTAATTGATTTCTTCATATGTTTTTTTGTAGAAATGTATAAACATGTAGAGAAATAAAACAATATCTGCAAATATGTAGACAAAAAATAATTTGTGATAGGTGCAGTCAAACGCGTACAGGCTAATGAAGTAGGTTAAAGAAATAACAAATTGTATCTGGAAACATAATATAATGTTATTAATTGGACAGTAATTATAACAAAGCATTTAAAATATCGCTTTATATTGGACTTACAATTTGTATGCACGTCGGATATTTCTTCCACCATAAATGTTTTCAGACGTTCGGTCCTAGCGCCGTTAGGAAATAGTAACTGTACATAACTATGTGAACGAATGCATTGACAATGAATCCAAATGCTATGTTTTCGTCTATAAATCATCATAATATTATGCATACGTATTATAATTTATTTAAATTCAAAACTGACGGGACGTTTTGTACACAAAACGTTGAATGTATTTCTTAGTACAATATTTAAATTTATAAAACACGACAACTAAAAACATTGAACAACACGAGTACTCACATTATGATAGTTATTATTATTATTCGTATGACAACAATAACACAGTAACATTTAAAATACAATAAATAAAATGTATAAGTGAAATTAATAACAGTACATTATACTATATTTAGTCAACTCTAGATTTCTATGTCCAGGCCCTTTTATATTCATATGCTTACTTCGTAACTAATGATAGTTATTAATATAATATTTATTATTATTATAATAAGATTTGGGAGGAAGTGGATAAAGTCACAAAATATTTTATTTGAAATGGATGAGTTTTCACGTTTCATGTTAATTTATCTAAACTAAAACCAAAATAAAAATTATGAATGAAAACAAATTATACACGCAATTGAAATTAAAAAAAAATCTGGTCGAACTTTCTCATAGTTATTTAAACTATTCAGAACTAGTAAAATATTAAAATATAAATGTTATCAAACAAAATGAAAAATATTTTCTTCAACTTTAATGTTAGTCTACAATTCCCATTTTCCATTCTAATCGATTGCTCGCTTTTTATTTGAGATGTCCCAAAACGTTTTTACTCTTGTATCAATTTTTATTTGTCCTGTGTAAGTTTCGAGGGCGTCCTTATGTTTTCTTTTTCTTTACTATACCCTCTATGATTATATTATGTATGCAGTTCTTCTGGGTATCTCAGTGCATGTTCAATCATTTTTCATCGCTGTGTTCTAATCGCATCTATGAATGTTCGTTTTTCCTCTACATTTCTTAATACTTCATTTGTTTTCCTCTTAATTCAGCTTGTCTCTTCCATACGTTTCGAGCACCATATTTAAAAAGTTTCTAGTTGTTGCTTTTCCGCATTGTTTATGACCCATTTTTTACTTCCATATGCTGCTTTACTCCATACATATGTTTTCATAAGCCTCTTCTTGATATTAAGCTGCAACTTTGTTGGCGTTAATAGTTTGTGTTTCTTACTGAAAACAGTTTTTGCCAATACTACGACTATACGTTATTTGATTTCTCTGGTACTCTTATCATCAGATGTAAATATCCTCCTCAGATGTACTGTTTCCTTTATCTGCTCTAATTCTTTGTTATCTATGTATACATAGGTTTTAATTTTTGGATCTTTGACACATACTAAACGGTTCGATTTTTCACTATTTATTCTCGTTTATGATATTCTGAGCATTTCGGCATTTTCATCCACTGCACGCTGTATGTCACCTTCACTACTTTTTTATCATCACAAAATCAACTGTGTTCAGGTAAAATCTAACTAAACCAATTTCACGCGCAATCGTACACCTTTGAGTAATTAAAATGTTGTCTTTTGTTATTCTGGCACTGGGCGCAATCGTATACCTAAAAAAGTAAGACGCGCGCAATCATACTTCGGCGGTTCAAAAACGGAGTAAAAACTTAAGGTGGCTTTTCACTAGGTAGTGATGGGCAATATCGAATAGTTTATACTATCGAATATCTATTCAAATGTTTTTAACATAATCGATTAGTAGTCTTTAATAAAAACAATCGAATAGTTCGGTGGATTACTCGAATAGTACTATCGATTAGTTCGGTGGACTATTCGAATAGAACTGTCGAATAGTTCGGTGGACTATTAATAGTCTAAAGGCTATAGTTATTCGATAAACAATCGAATAGTTATTTGATAAACTATTCGAATAGTTGTGGAATGACTATCGAATAGTTTGAATAGTGAACAACTATCGAATAATTCGACAGTGACTAGTCGATAGTGCCCATCTCTAGTTTTCACTATGAACGTTCATGTGTAGGTGTATAAAAATAGTTGTTACCATGTTCTTGAATATAACAGAACATTTTTCATGTTCAAGACTTGTACACGAAATGTGTGATGTTTCCACTATACACTATTCTTCTTCTGCCTCGCCTTCCTCCCAACTATTTGGGGTCGGCCACCCTTGTCCTACAACTCCACTTCACTCGGTCAATCACATCTCCTCTGCATACACTGACAGCCCTCATGTCATTCTCCATAGTCTCCAACCATCTCTTTTTTGGACTCCCTCTTCCTCTTTTCCCTTCAACGTCCATCTTCATAACCACTCTTACTGCATTCGTTTCCTCTCGCCTCATCACATGCCCAAACCATCTCAGCCTATTTTCTCTCATCTTGTCCACAATTGGCGCTACACCAACACTACCTCTCACGTATTCATTCTTTATTCTATCTTCTCTTGTCACTCCACTCAACCATCTAAGCATTCTCATTTCCGCGACACTCATTTTTTGTTCTATTCTCCTGTTAACCGCCCAACACTCTGAACCATACAGCATAGTTGGTCTCACTACACTTTTATAAAATTTACCTTTCAGCCTCATTGGAATTCTCTTATCGCATAATACGCCCGATGATTCTCTCCATTTCATCCACCCGCACTTAAACCTATGTTTTACATCCATGTCAAAGCCCCCGTCCTTTTGAACAAAAGATCCTAAATATTTAAGGCTCTTAACTTCACCAATTACATCACCATCTATTGTCAAATGTCTCCTCATTCCTTCAACTTCTTGGTCTCTTTCTCCAAAATCATACTCTATATACTCAGTTTTTTTTCTACTAATTCTCAATCCCTTTTCTTCGAGGGCTAACATTCACTCATTTACCCTATTATTGACAATTTCCAGGTTTTCTCCTACCAGAACTATATCATCCGCAAACATCATACACCATGGTATCTCACCCTGTATCTCCTTTGAAACCTCATCCATTACCACTGAGAACAGGTAGGGGCTTAGAGCTGACCCCTGGTGCACACCTACTCCTATACTGAAACCTTCTGATACTCCACACCGACTCTTGACACTAGTACTCGACCCTTCATACATATCCTGGATCAAATTTACATACATTTTTCCTCATTAATGCCCACCTTAGAACTTCCCTTGGCACCGTGTCATACGCCTCTTCTAAATCTATAAACACCATACATAGTTTTTTATTCTTTTCTCTGTACTTCTCTACTAATTGCCTAACACAAAATAATGGCTCCATTGTCGATTTTCCTGGCATAAAACCAAACTGGTTTTCTGATATCGACGTCTCACTTCTTATCCTCTTCTCTATAATCTTTTCCCAGATCTTCATACTATGACTCATGAGCTTTATTCCTCTATAGTTCCCACATTCTTGTATGTCTCCTTTTCCTTTAAATATTGGTACAATAAAACTCTTTCTCCAATCTTCTGGCATTTTTCCCTCTATCAGTACCTTATTAAAAAGATTTTTCAACCACCCAATGCTTACATCTTCTTACATTTTCCACACCTCTACAGGTACTCCATCTGGTCCTACCGCTTTTTTCTTTTTCTTCGCCTTCACCGCATCTCTCACTTCCTCCTCGCCCACTAGACCAATCAATCCTTCATTCCATGACATACTCTCTAAAACTTCTTTTGGATATTCCTCGTTCAGTAATTTCTCAAAATATTCTTTCCATCTTTTTTTCACATCCTCATCTTTTGTTAAAAGTCTCTAATCCTAATTTTTTATACACCAGACATCTTGGAAATCCTTGGATCGCTTTTCTCTCACCTTGGCCAGTCTATAAATTTATTTTTCTTCTTCCGGTATTCCTAGTCGCTCATATAACTCATCATACCTATTAGGCTTCGCTTTGCTTACCGCACTCTTCACTATTTTACATACATTTTTATACTCTATCCAATCTTCTCTCTTCCTGCTTTTCTGCCATACCGTAAATCGCTTTTTCTTACTCGCTATTACTCTTTGAATCTCCTCATCCCACCACAACGTTTCCTTGTCTTCTGGTAAACTACTTTTAGTTTCACCAACAACCTCTTTTGCTATGTTCTTAATACAAGTGGCCATCCTTCTCCAAACCTCATTTATATCTCCCTCAACATTCCACACAGCTTTTTCTTTTAATTTCATTATAAACTCCTTCTCTTTGTTTCATATTAATTTCCACCACCTAATTCTGATCTCCTTTCCTGTCTTCTTTCTTTTGTTCATATTTTTTCCACTACACCATACTTCCATTATCATCAACCTATGTTGTGTTTTTACCCTCTCTCCAGGAATTACTTTACAATCATTTACTCTTTTTATATTGTCTCTCCTCCACATAAAATAATCAATCTGCGACCTATTTTTTCCACTCTTGTATGTTATATAATGCTCTTCTCTTTTCTTAAAATATGTATTGATTACTGCAAGCTCATGCGATTCTGCAAAATCCAAAACTTTTTCTCCAGCCTCATTCCTCTCGCCAAAACCATGCCCCCCATGCACTCTTTCATACCCTACCCTCTCACTTCCTACGTGACCATTCATATCACAACCAATCACAGCATCCTCATTTCCTGGTATTCCTTGCATTACTTCATTCATCTCTCGCCAAAACTCTTCCTTTTCGCTTTCTTTGCATCCTATTTGTGGTGCATACGCACTTACTACGTTTTATACTTTCTACTCAAATACCAATTTTATCGTAATAATTCAATCATTTTTCCTTCCTACGTCGACTACCTTAATTTTCATCTCATCGTCCAATATTACTCCAACGCCATTCCTAGTATTAGTCCTACCTGAATATATTACCTTATAGCCCTCTCCTATTTATTTTGCTTTCTCTCCTTTCCATTTAGTTTCCTGCACACAACAAATATTAACTTTCCTTCTCTTCAATACTTCTGCCTGTCATGCAACATTCCAAGTGCTTATTCTCACTTTAAATCTATCTCTCATACCTAGACTCAGATTTAACCCGGGGCGCAATGGTGATATCCCAACACCATTGATATTACCCGTGTTGGGTAGACCTGTACACATAACTGATGGAACAGCTGCCACACTGGCTGTCCAGGTGGTATCACACACTTCAACATCCAGGTCTCCTCTTCCTCTAGATATAATATTTCCTCTCACTTGTTGTCCCCGTGCACATCCGAGATAGGACAAACTGCCTAAGTATCGATAAGGACTCCTCATTCTATTTAACATAATTTTACACCGGCTGACGACCTGACGCGACCCCATTAGTCGCCTCTTATGACTGGCTGGGGATACCGTGGAAGTATTCTGACACCCCTCTCCACAAGGTTAATCTTTCCACTATACACGTTTTTAAAAAAAGCGTTAAAAATATTACAAATCTTACGTTTACGAATACTATGGTACAATTACTTATAGTCAGGCCTGGATAAAGGGATAGGTGACATAGGCCCATGCCTAGGGCTGCATTTTTCCGGGACAATTTTTATGTATAGAAAAAAGTATTTTATGTAATATTTACTCGTAAGGGGCGGCAAAAACTAAAACTAAATTTCGCCTCTGTTTGTTTGAACACTTGAGCCGGGCCTAGTAATATATATTTATATTTTCATGCAAAATTAATGATATTGAAAAATATATTAATTCATATACTCAAAAGTGTATTATCAGGTTAAAGTCTTTGAACTCGGTTTGTTATTACTACAAAAAAATTATTGAAATGAGTTGAAAATAAAATAATAATAATATATGACGATTCAATTAATTGTATTATTTATACAGTGTGTTTCACTTAAATAATAACACGTAATATTTCAGTTCAGTGTCCTCTGATTAAATTGGGTTTTTTAATCGAGGAGCTAGGTAATACTAAAATACACATTTTGTGATAATTTTTGAATTTTTAAGCCTTTATTTGTGCACATACGCAACAAAACTTACAATTTTTTTAATAGCAACAACTATTTTCAATACCACATTTTGATAGAACTATTTTTTTTAATCAACTTATAAATTTTTTTTCTATCTCAAAAATTACTGAATTACAGTAATATAATTAAATGATTGGTATCGTCGTTGCGTTGCACGCCCGATCAAATATTTTGTTAAAATATATGTCAGTATAAAACCTTAAAGCTTAAATACATTTGGGTAATCGATATTTAAAACGGAAGTCTTATGACAGCCGTGAACTAGACATCGATCATCTGTTGAAAATGTATAATATAATAATAATAATAATAATAATAATAATAATAATAATAATAATAATTGTTATTATTAGGTACCATGATCACGATGAATATTGGGAATAACGAACATTCCAACTATATACGTTTGACTTGAGATTCACACAATGCAGAACTAATTAAATTCGTTACGACGAAATTCCGTTTTCGTCAATTGTGTAGTATCAGGTGATATTGTATTTTTATAAAAATGATGTAACTAAGAATAGGTATTACGTAAATTAGATAATAGTTAAAACAACCTTGTCATAGATTAATTGCATTAGAGCAATTAATCAAACAATATGAATTGTGCTGATCTAGTTAATAAAATATTAGTATATAAGGAGAACCGATCTGTTATTCAGGGCCACACTATTATTTTGTAACTTGTAAAGACTAAGATAATCCGTATGTGGAGAACTGCAGTCCAACGTTTTTTGTGTAAAAATTATTAAAGTATTATGTTGTAATTTAAATCGTCGTGGTTGTTATTTATTTTATTATTCTATTTATTCTATTCAAAACTACATAATTTAATGCAGCGGTGGGATATTCAAAACTGGGAACAAAATATTTTATTTCAATAAATTGGTATAAATATTGAATTCAATCCATAAGAAGAGAACTAAAGGAACTTCTAAATCAATTATTTTTACTGGATAGAACAGGGTAAAAAAAATAGAAATGCCAATAAAACAACAGGATATAAAATTTAATATTTATAGTAAATATATGTGGTATATGATAAATAAAAATTCTAATAATTTATTAAAATATGTTATGAATTAACTAATTTTTATTGCTATAGTTAACTAAAATATTTAGTAGGTATTTAGTTAAAATATTATTTTTACTACAATTATTTAATCGTTTAACGCGCATTTTTTAATTTTGAAATCAAAGATTAAGGCAAGGCGCACATTGAGACGCAGTGCAACGCAGGGTAGGTTAGGTTAGGCAGGGCGGATTAGAACTGCTCTAATCACATAGAGTCAGTCTATAGAACATACAAATTAGGTCGAACTACACGATTATTTTAATATATTTTAAGTAAAACTGCTTGACACGTGTGCAGTAAACTGTGTAGCGGACACTGCGTGACGCAGGTCGACACGGGCAAAGTTCTGCTCTACACTGTCCTGCCTACCACTTCGCGCTAGTACATTCTAACTAATAGATTACAGAAAACTATGCTGCGCTGTGTTAGCTGCGTCTCAATGTGCGCCTTGCCTAAGGCAACTGTAGCATTCATAGAAGCTACCAGTAATACAGCCTATATGCGCAGGATTGTTTATGATAATACAGGTTTTACGTTGCTGTGACATATATAATAGCCACCACGCCCGTGCACTTGCCTATACCGGCCGTATACAATTATGATGATGTTATTGTCGTCGTTGTGGATATAATCCGCTGGGAGCGCAACGCTCTGTTCGCCCTAATTTTACCAAAATTACATTAGCAATAATCGACTAATTCTGATAAGAAAAATTCAGTGGTTCTCAAAAATGTATTGCCAAGTTAATGGTTTTTATTGCTAACTAATAACCGTATCAGTTAAATTCAGTGTGACCAACATATTATTGTATACTTTTATTGCTACGTTTATAAATGTGAGCATGCGGCAATACGGGCGCCGTCGGACTATTGCCGAAACGAGATTTTTCAAAAATTTTTTTGAACATGTTCCGGGAGAGCGCGGGCTTTGAAAATAATGTCAACGAAAGGGGAGGTCGTGATTAAAAAGGTATTAAAATATCTAAGGGAACACTTTGGCCAGTTTCGAGATATAAATTTCGAAAGTGAGTACCGCAGTTGAGCATGCGGCAATACGGCCGCCGTCGGATTATTGCCGAAACGAGATTTTTCGAAAATTTTTTTGAACATGTTCCGGGAGAGCGCGGGCTTTGAAAATAATGTCAACGAAAGGGGAGGTCGTGATTAAAAAGGTGTTAAAATATCTAAGGGAACACTTTGGCCAGTTTCGAGATATAAATTTCGAAAGTGAGTACCAACGTAGAGCATGCGGCAATACGGCTGCCGTCGGATTATTGCCGAAACGAGATTTTTCGAAAATTTTTTTGAACATGTTCCGGGAGAGCGCGGGCTTTGAAAATAATGTCAACGAAAGGGGAGGTCGTGATTAAAAAGGTGTTAAAATATCTAAGGGAACACTTTGGCCAGTTTCGAGATATAAATTTCGAAAGTGAGTACCGCAGTTGAGCATGCGGCAATACGGCCGCCGTCGGACTATAGCCGAAACGAGATTTTTCAAAAATACCGGTGACGATATTATAGCTCGTACCAACTGCGGCGGTAGCGATGACTGATGGATTTTTAATTAAGCTACATAAACTCCCGGAAAATAATAAACTGTCATAAATTCACATTGCATTACAGCGGTAGTGATTTTCCAATATCATAAAATGTATAATAATATTAATAAATGGTTTTGTAGTATAGTATTGTTGTACCTATAGTATTGTATTGTAATGTATGTTACGCAAAAAAATACAACTAATTGCGTATACCTGTAATTACAGTTATGAGTACTACTTACTGATAAGTAACTACTGTAATTAGGGATTTCAAAAAAACATCGATGTTTCAAGCTAAAAAAATCGATGGTTAAGTATGGATATTTTGCATTGATGTGTTTACCGATGTTTGCTTTGTCTTCAATGTTCAAGGGTATTACACAAAATATTTTTTAAATTTTTCATTTGTAAACAACAAAATATAGTTATAAGTATAATTATAATTAATATTAATTTGGTTAATTCATAGTGCATAAATCTAGACAGAGTAGAATTGTGCTTAAATTCTATTAAAAATTGGACTGGACATTTATATTTTATACCCATTACGTTATCTCTACTTTCTAATTTTACTTTCCGTAATGTAGGTAAATAATATAAAAACATACAACTATGAATTATAAGATTTAGGTATTCAAAGAAAATCGAGTAGTGAGACGATTTGAAAATATTATTTATATACAGTTTATTCGTATTGTAGGTATAACACAATTGTGAGATGGGTTTTACCAACAGCGTTAGAAATTTGTCTGCTGCCAAACAATAGCTGTCCAGATAACTGAAACTTAGTTTTATTTGTCTATTATTATTAGTAGCAAATACAATAAATTTAATTGATTTTTAACGCACATTTATATAGTACCTATTTAGCAAATGTTCTATCACTATTTTTTCACCGAAAAATATTTTTTACGCAGTGCTGTAGTGGAGGGTATACGACGGTATACGCATGTGATCATAACAAAAAATATCGTATACCTTCTGGTTATGGTCGTATACTCTCTGTTGTAGTAAAATTAATGTATACAATTATATACATTTAAGTGTATGCAAAGTAAAAAGTAATTAGAAGTTAAAGTAATAATACAACAATATTAGGTAATATAAAAAAAAAAAATGTTTTATGTTTATTTCAATTTGTTGACTCTGTGTATTTCTTCATTTGTAAAGTCTCGGCAGAAGCTATAACTGATAAATTCGGTACCGTACGATCTAATAGTATGTATAAATGATTAGGGTTCAAAGTACAATGGTAATCTATAATTAATTGTTATTTATTTTGACACCGGTTTGGATTTGATGCGACGATTTGGGGGGCTACGTGAAGTTGACCCCCCCCCAGTATGAAATTTGAATTGTGTTGAATGTGTTGAGTTGAAAAATTATGAGACCTTCATTGCAAATTTTTGATGCACGTTTTGTATTAATATGATAACTTGGGAGGGGGGGCAACTTCACACGTTGTCTGACCACCTAATTAATTTTATATTTTTATACTTGAATTTAATATAAATAGAATTGGGTATTTGTGTATTACTATTTCCTTTTTTGAAATAGATGAGTGCATACTTATGGAAAAAGTGTATTTATAGCGTTAATTTGGAGGCTAAATAGTTAACAATTCTACTAATCCCGAAACATCATACACAAACGTGTTTTGGAAAATTAGTTTATATGCCCATTGATTAAATATACATAGATAGACCATAGCTATACGCAATATGGAAACACGTACATTTGTACGGATTATGTGACAATAGATAGCGTTGGTAAATACTAAATTGTACACAATACACAAATCGGTAGTATAAAATTAAACCGCGATAAGAATTCCAAGAATATAAATTAAATTGAATATTGTTATTTACTAAATTGAATGGCTAATCATATAATCTTATTTTATTTTCGAATATTATGTTTCTCATGGCACTACTATGATGATTGCTGAATAAAGTTAAGTTTAAAATGTTAATTTTAAGTAAAATAATTATTTTTTTCAAATAATAATTTTTCAGAAGCAACTCAAGCACTCTAAGAAACATTATTGATTTATTTTATATTTAATCAATGAAAATATAGGTACCATAGTTGATTTAGGATATAGCAAAATATTTTTATTTTAAACAAAACAACTTAAAAACTTACATATCCATCTAAAATTATTGATAATAAATTTTAAAAATGCTGTGGTTTTACACTTTTAGTGTCTTTTACAAATTAACTAACACATAGATACATTATTTTATAATCAAAAATTAAAACAAAAGTAAACACAGGTTGGAACAAATCTAAAATCTTGATAATAAATCATAAATTTAAGACAATAACAATTTTAAATAAAAGTATAGTATAAATAATGTAAATATAATTATTACATTTTACGTACTTAAGAGCGACGTTTTACATATGGTTTAATAATAACCTATAAATAATAATAATTAAACATTAAAAAAACAAAAAAAATAATTAGAAAACTTCCAAAATAATATTACATAATAATAGGTAGGTTGTTAGATACCTAATAATTATCAGTTAATACACAAATTATAGAAATGAGGATCAAAAATTTTTTTAAATCTTAAGTTTAGCAACTGTTTGGTTTTTATTATTTTTAGACTTCCAATTAAAATCTCTAAGCAATTTACAGTTGATCAAATGTAAAATAATGAACTCTATATGAGGTTGACATTCAGTTTTGAAATTAAAATAAGATGGAACTAGTTTTTTGTAAATTATTTTTTCAATCGTTTTTCCGATTTTATTCATAAATGGTTTTTCAGCTACTATATTGCCTATTGTTAATTGACACTCTGTAATGAATTTTCTAAAATTATCGGTTGGTTTTTTTAAATAAAAATTTTCTGATTTTATGCCGTAGTTTTTACAAAATATTAAATAGCCTCCCCTTTCGTTGACATTATTTTCAAAGCCCGCGCTCTCCCGGAACATGTTCAAAAAAATTTTCGAAAAATCTCGTTTCGGCAATAGTCCGACGGCGGCCATATTGCTGCATGCTCTACGTTGGTACTCACTTTTGAAATTTATATCTCGAAACTGGCCAAAGTGTTCCCTTAGATATTTTAACACCTTTTTAATCACGACCTCCCCTTTCGTTGACATTATTTTCAAAGCCCGCGCTCTTCCGGAACATGTTCAAAAAATTTTTCGAAAAATCTCGTTTCGGCAATAGTCCGACGGCGGTCGTATTGCCGCATGCTCTACGTTGGTACTCACTTTCGAAATTTATATCTCGAAACTGGCCAAAGTGTTCCCTTAGATATTTTAACACCTTTTTAATCACGACCTCCCCTTTCGTTGACATTATTTTCAAAGCCCGCGCTCTTCCGGAACATGTTCAAAAAAATTTTCGAAAAATCTCGTTTCGGCAATAGTCCGACGGCGGCCGTATTGCCGCATGCTCTACGTTGGTACTCACTTTCGAAATTTATATCTCGAAACTGGCCAAAGTGTTCCCTTAGATATTTTAACACCTTTTTAATCACGACCTCCCCTTTCGTTGACATTATTTTCAAAGCCCGCGCTCTCCCGGAACATGTTCAAAAAAATTTTTGAAAAATCTCGTTTCGGCAACAGTCCGACGGCGGCTGTATTGCCGCATGCTCTACGTTGGTACTCACTTTCGAAATTTATATCTCGAAACTGGCCAAAGTGTTCCCTTAGATATTTTAACACCTTTTTAATCACGACCTCCCCTTTCGTTGACATTATTTTCAAAGCCCGCGCTCTCCCGGAACATGTTCAAAAAAATTTTCGAAAAATCTCGTTTCGGTAATAATCCGACGGCGGCCGTATTGCCGCATGCTCTACGTTGGTACTCACTTTCGAAATTTATATCTCGAAACTGGCCAAAGTGTTCCCTTAGTTATTTTCACATTATTGTAATGCATAACTTCCCTTTTCAAAGATTCTATTTTTTATATTGATTTTGTGGCAAAACAGACATTTTTTACATATTTTACAACTTATTTCTTTATTGCAGTTTGTACTTGGTCATTTTTAGTTTTTTTTTTTATGTGTGTTGTTGTGGCTGTACTGTTAGCATAGCAATTATTGTATGGAGATATCAAATTATGGTATTAGGAATTTGTACATTTTAAGGTGCTTGGGAGACACTGGGCTTTTTATCTATTGCTGTTGAATTATTGCTAATGTAATTATCGTCTAATTTTCACGCTCACGGCTCAGCAGTCACCACGACTACGGTGCCGTTACGGATTAATTTTTCAAATAGTACACATTGTTCGCATTCGAAATTCGAATATATTCTATATTTTAATAATAATAAATTGTTGATTTTGTCCGTGATGCCAGGACATCGCTGTATTGCCCCAGGTTGTAAATCTGGTTATGATTCTTGCAAAGTTAAATATCATTTTTTCACAGTTCCTAAGGATGATATTAAATTACAACAATGGACAAGAGCAATTCCAAGGAATAACTTTTTAATAAAACCTGGTCAGGTGGTTTGTGAACGACATTTTCACGAAGAAGAAATAATTCGGAAACGAATAATGACTGGAAAAAATGGGACAATTTTAGCTGAGGTATGTTTGCTATACATATCTAGTTTTCTAAACTTATTAAAAATAGGTAGATACTTAATTGATTATTTTATTATTTTCATATCATTGTACCTGCATATTGGCTAATTTTTTAATTACTTATGAGCACAATCTAATTAAATTGTATAAAGTATAAATATGAAATGAAAACAATTGTATTTCCTTTTTATTTTAATACTCCGAAATATTTACATCATTGTAACTGTTACTATTAGACACCAGCTATGCTTTTAATAATTAATAAATAAACATATTATTTTAGAAATTTACAATTATTTTTTTTTCTTTTGAACAGGCTGTATATAAAATTCCAAAATTGAAAGAAGGAGCTGTACCGTCAATATTTCCGAACTGTCCAAAGTACCTATCCAACTCTTTAAAACGAAGAAAATCACCATTAATTAGAAGAAGCTCCCCCCAAAAAACAAAAAACCGACAAAAAAAATACCCAACAATTGATTGTTCATTCACTTCTAAACAGTCTTTAGACATTATTCTTACTGATTCTATTAATGATTCAATAGGCATTTTCTCATTCTCTAATCTTCAAAAAGATATTAATAGCATTGTTTTTCCATATGGATGGAGCAGGCATGACATTCCTGGAAAGTTGATAATGTTTTCTTTTTTTATTGTTAAACCAGAAGGAACACTTACAGAAAATTATATTCCTACTCCTATTTTATATAAAAGAGTATGCATAGGAGTAAATTTAAATTTGCAATGTTATGTTATGAATATGTTAGTTAATACAGACCTTTTTGGGTTAAACAGATTAAATTGTAGTAAAGATATAGAAGATATTTTAAAAAAATTTGATACTAGTATTATTTGTAAAGGATATAGATTAAAAGAACAACTTCTTCTTTCTAAAACAACATTTACAGATCCAGCTGGTAATCTTAGACATATTATGTGTCCACTCATCTTGAACCAAAATAATGACTGTAAATATTGTGACAAAGCTATACGGACTATTATGCGTAAAAGGCTCCGTTTACAAAAAACATTATAAAAACATTTATAAAAATTATGATGAAATAAACTTTTTTTTAATTTGAAATAACAATATAAATATTTTGATTTAAAAATAATAATTAAGTGCTTATTTTATAAATAGTGATATTGTTTAAAACTAAAATGTATTTAATTCTAATATGTTCTAATATAGGTACCTCTATAATGTTTTTGTTTTAAGATTGATTATATTTTATTTTAACAATGTTTATTTTGTTTTAGTTAAAATGTATGACAATGTAATTTAAATTAAAATATGTTAGATTTAATTTCCTGATGTACTTACAGTTATCTATAAAGTTTGTATACATTTGTTTATGAATAGTTTTTAATAAAGAATTAATGATTTTCTATTATCAAATGTTTTTATTGTTTTAATTTTACTATAAATTTACTATAATTATGTTTTTAATTCAGTTGATACTTGTTAATAATAACTATGATATGTTTTATTATTTCCTATTAACACTGGTAAATAAGTATTAAACCGAATCTTTATATATAAAAAAGTTAATTCTTAGTAAATTGTACAGTAATTTAAAATTTATATTGTGCTCAATTTTAATATTATGAGTTACCTATGACTGAGTACAAATACAAAAATTAATGCCACAGCTAAT
This sequence comes from Sipha maydis, assembly GCA_034509805.1. Classification (NCBI taxonomy): domain Eukaryota; kingdom Metazoa; phylum Arthropoda; class Insecta; order Hemiptera; family Aphididae; genus Sipha; species Sipha maydis. Next base: position 67,758 of record JASXSY010002614.1, read on the forward strand.
ATAGATATGGATTATGGATACGTTTTGGGCGAATGCATGTGTGGCGCTCCTAGCGGATTATTTTTGAACTGGCGACAATACGTGAATCACACCAGTCCAGCAGTAACCAGTCCTTAACAGTATATATGTTCATGATAGCCACTTATTTATCAGTGAAAAAAACGCGATAAAATGATTAATACTTTGATTATTAGTATCAATATTGATACAATGTATTTGGAATAAGTGTTTATGAAAAAAATAAAAATAAAATATTTTAAAAAAATAATGCTTACTTATTTATTGCATGTAAAACTCATGTTAAAATAACACAATTCGTTATTATCCATACAAAATTAATTTGTTTTTAATTATTTGTCATTTTATCAAACAATGGCACATATTCATGCCACTTTTGATATAAATATGATTTTATACTGCTATCACAACGTTTTACGAATAACACAAGTGTTTATGAACATGTGTTATTCGTAAAACGTTGTGATAGCAGTATAAAATCATATTTATATCAAAAGTGGCATGAATATGTGCCATTGTTTGATAAAATGACAAATAATTAAAAACAAATTAATTTTGTATGGATAATAACGAATTGTGTTATTTTAACATGAGTTTTACATGCAATAAATAAGTAAGCATTATTTTTTTAAAATATTTTATTTTTATTTTTTTTAATAAAGCATATTTAAAAAATGATACATTGATATAACCGTTATGTTCTGTAGTTATAATGATATATTATTTGTCGTTGTCAATATAAGATAATATTTGATAATAATGAAATTAAAACTGACCATTTGTTATTATTTTATTGTTTTATATGTATATTATTTACCAATTTATTTATTATGCTATGGAAAGCATTTTTTAATAAATAAGTTTCAATCGAAATTTTTTTATTATTAATAAAAAAAAAAATTAAATTACAATAATATAAAGTATGATGATATTATTTTATTCTAAATCGAAGAAAAATCATTAAAGCCACCATCTACAGGCCTAGGTGTTGATACTACATTGATGGTTATATTATAGGGATGGGTAGTTCGTGAGTGAGTTGACTCAAAGAGTTGACTCTTTTAAGTGAATTGCACGAGTTGACTCAGTGTTTCAAGATTCGGCGAATCAATGTCTCAATGTGGTAACTCAGTTTGCTTTAGTTCAGTTACTCAATAACTCAATGATATCACACTGATTCACTACAACTCATGAATTTGTGTTACCACTTATCAATTCATGAATTATGGGTAATACTACGGATTTAGATTTACTGATTCATCTAACTCTGATCATAAGTATAAGGTCTATGATGATAGAACATAATAATATTATTCTAATACGTAACCATATACGTACCATATATAATTTTTATTTTTAAAATAAAACAGCTATTTATGCTACCTTGTAGTGTTCCATTTCGTTGTATTTGTCCACAAAATATAATTTATGAAAAAACAAACGAATACACTAATTATATTTAACATGAATTTGTATTTCAAATTAAGAACTCATGGGGGACACATTGTTTTTTTGAAAAATAAATAAGTATAAAGTAAAAGTTCAAATTAATTCCTCATTGTATAATATTTTAATATGTATACTAAATAGTAAATAACACAAGTATATGACATATTTTTGTATTGCATTAAAACAACAAAAACAATTTAGTAAATTAATATTAAATAAGGTCTTCATATATTTTTATAAATCATTAGTTCATATATTTAGTGATAGATGATCTAATACTCTGAAGTAACTCTTAAACGAATTGTCATACGAGAGTTGTTTAATTTAATGAACTAACTAGGAGTTAATGGGAGTCAATGGAAATTGGGAGTTGACTCCCCGAATCAATTCATTTGAGTGAACTGAGTCAAGTGAACTGACTCATGTTATTGAGTTGAAAATCCCATCTATATTATATAAACAAAAATGTTATAAATAAGTAGAAGAATAGTAATCGACTACTAAACTTGACATATTCAGATAAAAGTAGCTTTGCCCATCTACCGTCATTTTACAAGTGGTTTCTATAAATGCCACAGTAGTAATAATGTTCAATTCATTAATATTATTCTCTTCATCTACCGTACTAACATAAATGGCTTCCATACCCACCACTAATGCTTAAGGGTTAATAAATTAAATATAATTTATTAGAGTATGTATAACAAAATGTTGTCATTACAAAATATCATATTTATATAATTTTCATACATATATATTTCATAATTTTATAAATTTTACATATTTTTCAATTTTTTTTATATCAGTATACAGGTATTAGATACATTAATCAAATTGAGTGTGCGGTGAAAAAGTCGTTGAAAGTTCTAGGACTTTTTAAGCGCCATTCATCTGAATTTAAAGACAATTCAAATTCCTGTATTGTGCGTTAGTCAGATCTATTCTCGAATAAGGAGCTCCTATCTGGAATTCACACATCAAAACTGATGCTGATTTCATTGAACGCGTTCAATATAGGTTTTTAAAATTCGTGGCCTTTAAATTTAATCTGTTCATTGATAACCATGATTATACACAAATCAGGTCTTTTCTTAACATTCCAGCCTTATCTTCCCGACGTAAAATAGCAGATATATCTTTTATTTTTAAATTAATTAATGGTATCACCGATGATCCTGATCTTTTAAATTGTATCCCCTTTACTCTTCCAGCCTATAATAACCGTTGCACGTCATTGTTTCACACTCCTGTATATACCACAAATTATTTAAAAAACTCACCTATTCCAAGGGCTGTTTGCAATAAACTTTTGTCGAGAGCTGATTTTTTCTTCTCTTCTTTAAGGGAGATATTAAATGCTCACATGAACAATGTGTTTACGTAATGCTGGGTTTGCCTATCAATTTTAATACCATTTTTCCTTTTTAGATTTTTGTAAACTTTATATACCTATATGTTATTTATTGTATGTAATATTGTATTTCTTTTGTATTTGTTATCAAAATATAATATCTGTACTATTGGGCTTTGGCCCGTTTTATTCTACTGAATAAACTATTATTATTATTATTATCATATTTTCAAAGTATAATAATTCACTTATGGCGGGAGGAATGTAGTTTTACGTGAAATATGTATTTTTATATAAATTATGTTAATTAAGAATATTACGTAAATAGATAATAGTTAAAACAACAACAACCTTGTCAAAAAATGAATGGCATTACGCAATTAATCAAATAATATGAACTGTTCTGATCTTATTAATAAAATATTAGCAGAGTTGGGCATTATTCGAATGAAATTTTATCTAGATGATTATTTAGAAAATATTTTATTCGAATAAATTATTACTCGAATGATTTTTTATAAATTATTCGAATAAAAATGTATTCGAATAATATTCAATTATGATTATTCGATTAAAAAATTATTCGACTAAATTTTAAATATAGATATTTGAATAATGTTCGTTCATTTTATTTTGGTAAACATGGTTGGTAAATAAAAACAGACACATATTATAAACAATACTTGACATTGCATTTTAAGTTACACAATTTTGAATTATTTTATTATTCAAAAATATGTTCAAATATTTTAAATAAAACAAATATCGGTATATTTCTTCTTTACGGGACACCTTTTTTTTGTTGCAATTTTACTATAAATAATATAATTATAAAGAGAATTGATCTGTTACTCGGGGCCTCACTATTATTTTGTAACTTGTACTAAGATAATTCGCATGTGGAGAACTGCAGTGCAACGTTTCTTGTATAAAAATTATTAAAGTGTTATATTGTAATTTAAATTTTCGTTGATGTTTTTTATTTTATTAATCTAGTTAGCCTATTCAACTGGTTCACTACAGTTGTATACCTTTAATACCATTTGTCATCGCTTTGAATTTATTTAAAATACGTATGTAATAGTAGTATGTATAGTAACGAAATAGATTTTCCAATACTTAGTTGGGATCGAAAATAATTTACTATAAATAAACGAATATGTTGTAGGTTTTGAAATTCCGAGAGTCTCTTTTTTTTTTTTTTTTTTTTTTTATTGTGGAAAATTCCTAGGAGCTCTATCGTTCGACCGGAAATCTTCGCACACATGATCCACGAAGTGGTCATGTTCGGAATTTTTTTAGTAGCTTTTTATACACATTTCGAAATCTATCTGAGATCCAGAGTAAGTGTATTGTATAGTTTACGGTACAACGGTTACGAAATAAATTGTTGTAAACTGTTTGTACATTACCGTGATAGGGATTCGTCATTTTGCCGTCTGTTTATCCTCTGTTATTACCTATATAAACATGATACAATTGAAAGTCAATTGAAGGATTGTTAATTAATACCATTATATTTTTACTGTTTCTTAACTCAATATAGTATAGTTTTATATTTTTATATTAATTCAATTATGTTTCTATAACAACCCTAAACAAGAAATTTTCAATTTAAATTTAAGAAACCGTACTACAAATAGTTCCACTCATGATCTTTTCGAATCATTAAATGTTATTCATCTTCTATACTTCATCAGTTTATCGTTCATTCACTCATCAATTTCCTGTTTAAAATAGCATTTTTTTTTCTTTTCTTGATTATTAGTGATAAAATAATATAAATAATTACCCCACGTCTTATTCTATACATATGTATATGATGCCCTTAATCTTTATTTTTATATGCATACAAATAATGTTCATATCTATGTATATATTAACTATTAAATAAACATTTGAATTTGAATTATGCTTTTGAATTTATATGTACTACCATGTTTAATACATTTAATAACGTTTTATAACAATACTTTTTTGGCTGATAATTACATAGTATCCTAAAGCGACTGTTAGTTTTAATATGAGTGATCAGACTGAAGCCATATGTCATATCTTACATATCATTATGACACTGAGTGACATCGTAGTATTATACTATAAACTACTGTTAAGTACGTTCGTAAATTTATACTGTTGTGGTATATATAACTGAACAAACTCCTTTAGTGATATTGAGTAATATAAAGTTCAAAATCAGAAGTTTGATGCCTATCATATTTCAGTGTTATCAACACTATGTTTACTTGTTAATGTAATTTAATTTAATTTATTAAATATATTTTACATCTGTGTATCGAGTTGGTTAAAACGAGGTAAAATACTCAAAGCTATCATTTAAAAACTGCATTTTTATTGAAAAATTATTCATTCAAATACAGATAAATAGAAAGACTTCACCCTTTACCCAATTACTATTCCAATAATTTCAATCAATACCATTAATTTTAAGTTGATACAATATATTAACATAAAAATATATTTATTCTTATAACGATGTATTTCTTCTATATATATATATATATCTACAATAACATAAATGGTAAACTATAGTTAAGTCGAAAAAAATTGAATTATTTAATAATCAAAATTTGAATGAATTTAAAATTTGCATTAGTTTATATAATTTTTTTTTGTGTTTTTACGCTATCCTCAGTATTCTATATAAAATAAATTACGAGAAAAAATTCGGACACTTGTTACATTTATGTAGTAGAAATGCGCTAAATACGTCCTATCTAATTTGAATATAGCTTTGTTATGTAATTTATTTTTAAGTACTACAGAAATTTCAAAGTTTAAAAATATTCCTTTGATTATTTATTGTTCACAAAATGTTTGGAGTTAAAATGTCGAAAATGTATTACTATTTTTTATTTTAATAGTTTTTTCGAAAAGCTATAAAATATCAGTGGTAAAAATCATTTTCTTTAAAAATGAAATTTAATTAAAATATTTTTCGCCATCAAATAAAAACTTACTCTATAAATTAGAAATATCTTTAGATCGAAACAATCATATTTAATATGTTACTAAAGAGAAATTATCAATATATTTTATAATTAGTTAAGTTAAAAGTTAATTTATAGTTACTAAATTAAAGTAGTAAAAATAGATGGGCCAATTCACTTATAATTATATTTAAACAATACACTTATAGTTTATTCATGACGATAAATTACTTATTGTGTACATTTTTGAATCAATACTCCAACAATTCAATGACACCGCACGCGCACAAAGATGAAATTGTAGATACTTTAAAAAGTACTACAAGAAAAATTACTCGAAAAGTTATCAACGGTATCAAAACAGTACAAAATACTTTTATGAACTTATAAAGAAATTATTTTAATTTTTTCGACATATATGTACTTTTTTTTTATGTTTTCCGTTAAAAAAAGGTCAACGGTTATTGTCCTTCCGGACAAACTTAAAAAGTTTTATAACGGTTATTGTCGAAATTAAAGGTACAATGAAAAGGTCAATGCAACATTTTTGTTAAAAACGATCTATTATTTAACATCGTTTTTAACAAAAATGTTGCATTGATAACAACAATAAAAGTTGGTAATCTATTATTTAACATTACCAACTTTTATTGTTGTTATTATTTTTTAACTTTGAATAACCTGTACGGTTATGAAGACGAAGTGTCCTCAACCTCAGTATTGCAGCAGAGTGATCGATAAATGCACAACACTTATTTAATTGGCAAACGTTTGGTGTTGTGTGTACTGCATGCGAATGACACGTGCAAACGGTTGCGTGGTTTTGAGTCGAATCGGATGCCATTGATAACAGATCATCGAGTGCCGTTGCGGTTTCTATAGCGAGGAAAAACCTTGACAAGGCATCAGTAGCGTCTTGTTTGATGTTTTTGAAGCGCCAAGAACGTGCCCACTGAACATTTTATGTTGCCTAACATCTTTGAGATGTATGTTTTGTGTTCAATATGAAACATCATAATGCGATGTTACTGAGTGGTTTCAATTTCGTTTTATTTATTACAACTAGTTATATATATATAATTTATATCAAAACGCAATATAATTACAACCCTGTAATGTTTGAAAGTGTCGTTTTCAGATAATGGTAGTAATCAGTAATTACGTGATTATAGTACTCTACATAAATATATACAAATAACAAGTTATTTACAAACTGATTTCAGATTTACAATTTATAAATTATATATTTAATTGATAGCTGATAACTAGTTGGTTTTACCATGCGTGTTATTTTAGTAAATTGTTATTAAAATGTATCATTTGCTCAATACTCATTTTACTTATTGTCACGCAAGCACACAACACAATGTGTCATTAGTGATTTGTGATTTCAAATGTCATTGGTATTTTGTTGATATTTATCATAATCATGTATTACAGGTTAATCAATCAGTATTAGAAAAATAATATGCATATTGCGTCAAAATTAATTTTTTAAATTTTATAATATATATTTTTGCAATATTAGTCAAATTGTAAATTATTTTAATTGTTTTTAAAAATCATAACAATTAATTGAATAAACATAAATAAATAGCATATTATAAAAAAGTAAATTAATCATCATTTTATATATTCTTGATTTTATTATTCAAATACATTAATTTTACTACCATTATATGAATATGATAGGTAGGTAGGTAGGAATAAACGTAGGTATTCTAATTGATAGATTGCGTGTAGGTACTAAGTTCAAATCATTCGTGCGATCAGAAAGTTTTTTTTGCATTTTTTCATCGGCCGTGCAATTTAGTGTTACAATTGGATGTTGATAGGATGTATTAAAAGAACAGTTAAAAGACGTTTCATAGAAGACATCATTTCGGCGCAATTACAGTTCTCGGGATGTTTTTCATACATACATGGAACGCAATCTGTAATGTTCCGTGTTTCAGAAAAACATCCTAGAAACGTTGGTGGGACAAAATATTGTACAGTGGGTGTGTTCGATAAAATAAAAGCGTGGACCTTTATCGCGTTCCTGAATGTTCTCATAAGCACACAAGAGAGATATATCCTGTGAAGTTTAAGGGTAGAGGATTAGGTATTTAGTATCAAGCTGCCATCACCTTTTTTCGGGGGGGGGGGGGGGGGGGGAGGGAAGGCTGTGACTCATAAGTAGTCCTCGTTCCTCGCTGTACTCCACAATACGGATAGGTATCACGAAAAACATTCGCGTGTACAAGAAAATGTTGACGATCGCAGTTTGCTGTATTTATGCACGTTGTGTAAACACAATATGAAACAGCCCCTCGGGTACGGAGACTTTGTTCGGAATAGTTAAAAATAAAAGAAAAAAAACACACATATTATTTGCATAAAGGCTATCGTTTTCCCTTTTCACTTGGAATTTAATAGCGTAATATGTTTTACTCGAATACATCATGTTCTTGGAAACGACGAAAACATAATAACGCTTGTGAACCATATTATGAATTATTTTCGAGCCCTTCAGCTGCACACTACTAAAACTGTAGAAGATAAATCAATAAAAACCGAACGGTTTGTTTTGAGAAAATATGATTTTTTTTCCGTCGTTCAATTCTTGTTTTGTTCAATTTTGGATGGTTGCAGATTTTAAAGTAATGATGTTCACCGTGTACATATTGCAATAAGATCGTTAATTGTGACATTATAAAATTAGAATTTACACTCAAGTGTGAGTATCAGAAAAAAAAAGGTGCAAGTGACAAAATGGACAAGTAGAAGTAATCGAAGTTAAAATTTTTCATCCGTAGCAAATAAGATACCTAGTTAATCCATGGATAATATTGATTATTGAATTCATCGTAATTGCGTGTACACCAGAATTTTTTTTATCTTTTGTCTGTGAGCTCCATGTTAAGGACCATTAAATATATTTGAGCGAGTCCGTGAACTCGTGTCCATAAAGTATGAAAATTCAGAAAACAATTTATTTTTTTTATTAATTGTAAAAAATGTTACTTACGTTCAGTACAATTAGTTAAGAAAATAAAGAGTTAAAGTTATTACATTATATTAATATTAATTTCTGTTAATAGGTCCGCTGACATTTATCCTGTCTGTAAGGGGTCTCCCGGAAGATAAGTCTAGAATACGTTGTTGTACGCATGTATAATTTATCAGATCCGATCGATATGACCGGAAGAACGATTATATATCCATAGAGTGAATGTTGTTACTTTTTTTAATGGTCCTTTGGTTGTACTTCGAACGACCGTATTATTTTAACGTGGCCGAAGCTCGAAATATCTAAACGTTATTCAATAATAACGTCGTGTTTCTAAATGAAGTAATTTGTGGTTCTGTGGTGATGTTTGTCTAAAATTCAACTGATTTTATTCGAATAATAATTACGATCACGGAACACAACGTCTTCCGGTACGAAATGACAAATCCGTCGATTCATTTTAACGTACTTGTCAGTTGCTAGTGCGTTACGTTTCACTTGCTACCAACTACGGCCAATCACGGCAATCGACGGCTAGAACAGCACAAAGTATAATAATGTATACGAGCGTTATATTGTCGGTTTATCGTGTCGTGCACTTCGGTTAGAAATTTCGGTTATAACGGGTTTGTATCCCTCGTTTGCTACACGAGGATTCGAATCCGTGATTTTGCATTTATGCAAATCGGCGGGTTATTATTATTGGGTTTGCTTAGCAAATCGTAATTATCTTTAGCCGGATTGCAATCGTTTCTGTACTTGTGAGCTGTGACTGTGAACGTGTTCGGCATACATTACAGCTGTGGCCCGACATTAATACCCGACGGAGTTCGTCGATAATAAAACGTCTAGACTCTAAAATCGGTATTTATATTTTTTTTTCCCCCGAGTTAATTGTGTTTAAATACGGGTTCGGCGATGATCGGTTATCGGTTAATCGCTACGTTTTTATTTTTTTATTTTTATTTTTTTTTATGGCTTTTCATAAGGAAAATCGTACGCGAGTTCCAGAGCACTGTTAAAATATATTATGACCCTTCCATGCGATTCGAAATTCAAATATTTACGAGTATAATACGATCAGATGATTTCTTTTTTTTCATATATTTCATATTATATCGCGAAATGGTTTAATCTTATAAAACGAATCATAACGAAAACAATTTATTTTTTATCCTTAGGCAGTTAAAATTAAAAAAAAAAAAAAAAAAAAAATGTTATTTCATTTGAATTTCTATGTAACACATTGATTAATTAATATTTTTACATTTTTCGCGTCTTAATCAATTCTTGTTTACTATTTATAAACATAATACGAGTATTGGTTTTTTTTGATTATCAATTGACCTTACACACATTTAACTTAAGTAGTTAACTCTTGTGCAGGGCCGTATTGCAGTTTGGAGGCGCCCATGGCGAATCACTGCATTTGCGCCCGCCTCCCCAAAAAAAATAAAAAAATAATTTCAATAAAAATAGAGCGAGGCTCTTCTATAGTAAGTCATTAAAATAAATATACATTTTTCAAATATTACATAAGTAGTATTGAAATTTGCGCCCCTCTTAGAACTCTAAGAATTGCGCCCCTGGCCCATGCCCTCTTGCCCTGCTCTTGTGTACTTACTTGAATACTATAATATATGTATACCTATGAATACGTTAAATTTAACTTATTATTAATAAATAAAATACAATTGATATAGAATTATTAATAATTTATACATGTGTATTCGACTCAAAATAGCAATTTAACCTCTTCATGCACGTAGGTATCATATGATACCATAACATATTATGGCGGTAAAATAATTTAGATTACGTAATTATTTACAACTAATAGTATAATCTGATAATCAACATTTGTAGTTTTTATTCCATGAAATATTTAATGCTTTTCATATCATACAGTTTATATTATCAATGTTCGAAAATCATAATACGTTATTATGAAAAATCACGATTTTTGTTATGTTTGTTGTTAAGTTTTATTCATTTTTCACAATTGTTTAACTATATTTTAATATTTTATAGTTTAGTAATGTTATAAAGATTAATATTATCCATAGTTTTAACTATTTTATATTAATGTTATTTCATAATACACAAAAGTATACTTGGTATCATATGATACTACTGTGCAGTTCAGGTATGTGTACATTTAATTTTATTTAAAAATTTGTATATTTTATTTTGGCTTAATTAATGTTTTAGAAAGTTAATATTATGGATTTAAATGACAAGGACATTGAATATTTATTGGAATTCGACTTGCCAAGTGGTTCAGAAGCTAGTTTTTGTGACAGTGATGACGATAATAATGATTGGGATGTTAATGTTGATATACTAAATGTACAAAATGACAATGACACCGAAGAAATTGAACATATAACTCCTCAACATATTGAAGACATCCTGGGTAATATAAATAGTGAAATAAGATATGATTATGATGATTTATCAGCTAGTATTGTTGTCATGGATGCCAATGATGTAGAAAACTATGATAATTTTGTAAATAACATCAGACAACAATCACAACATCAAAATTGCTTAGTAGAAAATAATACTGTCATTGATGATCCAGTTACTATAAGCCCTTCCATATCCAGCCATATAACTTCCCCAAATAGTTCTAATGATTCTAGCAATGTGCCATTACAAACTAAAGTGTTGAAAAAAAAAACTTTGCCCATTTTACCAAAATATAAAAAATCTAGAACATGTTCAGTAAGAAACATACACACAGACCCAATCAAAAAATCCAAAAAAGCGAAAGAAAAGAAAAAAACAACTAAGTGGTTTTCAGGAAGAGATAACCATTTCACAAATTCAGTTCCTCCTTTCATTGGTAGCGAAATAGTAAATATTGACACAAATGATGGTGCTACTCCTTATTCCATTTTTATTCAAATATTTACCGATGAATTATTTGAACTAATAAGAATTGAAAGCATAAGGTATGCTGTGGGAAAGACAATTTTACCTTATCCATCAAAGAATTAAAAATTTTTTTTACTATTAATATTGCAATGACCTATATAAAATATCCCAATGTACGGATGTATTGGTCCTCTCAAGATGGACTAAGAATGGATTTAATAGCAGATTCCATGCCATATAATGCCATGGCATGTTTTTTGTTTATTATGTTATAATTTAAATATTTTCTATTTTCTATTGTTATGTTTGTGTAACATATTTTTTAATTCATAAGTGAAAAAGGAAGTACCTATAAATTTTTGTTTTGTTAATTATGTTATGATTTAAATATTTTTTATTTTCTATTATTATATTTGTGTAACATATTTTTTAATTTATTAGTGAAAAAGGAAGTTCCTATAAATATTGTTTTTATTTTACTATCTTATGATTAAATATTTTATTATAAAATTTTTTTAAATTTTTTATAAAATATGCTATTTTATTTAGTTTTTTGCCTTTGAATATTATATTTTTATTTTATATATTTTATATGTTATAGTATCTGAATAAGGTAATTCAGATGGTTATTATAAAAATATATTCATAAACTTTGACTATTTTTTTTCTGGTCCATTTTGGCACAGATGTATCATTTGATACCATTTATTTCAACCCTTAAAAATGGTTGAAGGGTTGATTTAGGATTTTTTTTATTATTTTTTTCATGATTTTCAGGTAATTTAACATAGATACATTTTTTTTTTCTATAAAATCATAATGTTGTGCATGAAGAGGTTAACGCAATCAATTATGCCGATCATTTCATAAACAAATATAATAGTATTACAGTCAACGAAAAAGTTATATTTTATTAATAACTGCAACTGTCTGAAGCTGAAATTTTTTTTATTAAATTTAATAAGTTCAATCAAATATTAATTTATTCTTATTGAAATTATATCTTGGTATTTGTATGAAGAAACAGTTAGAATAAATTAAATTTATTCGTATCCTTTTATTTGGTATTCAAATATCATTGTCGAATAATTTTTTATATTTTACTAAAATAAATCTTTAAAAAATAATATTTTCTTTGATCAAACTAAATTATTTTTTTCTATATATAACATGTTTTTATGGCTAAAAAAATATATTAATAATTAAATATTTTATTAGTTGACACCATTATTAAAATATAAAAAAAATAAAAAAGAACCGGATGGGCCTCGCTCTGCTGTACACTTGGGGATGAAGTGCGACTCTTCATAGGATAGGTCATTATAATGGATTTGTTAAATTGGAGTTCAATGAAAGGTATGTTTGTATACGAAAAACGATACTGAACGGAGATGATATGTTTGTCTAGAATATAATACAATGTTATTTATAAATATTGTAATAAGTATATTTTATTTTTAAACGAAAAATTTAGAAAAACCGAAAATTTAAATTGTCTATAAATAAGTCAAAATATGTCAAAATACTTTGAAATCTTAACCATGTATAGAAAACGTCAATATAAAGATTTGGTAAAAATTTCAAGTTGCGGTTTTTCGTTTTTGAGTTAGAGCATTTTAGAAAAACCGATATCATTTGTCAGTCTAGAATATTATACATTATATTATATTTTACATGTAATTTTATGTCAATATTCGCTGTTCAGACGCTTATAAAAAAAAATTGTGCCTATGGATTTTAATAATTTTTGAATGACATTAAGAACTAAAAATTTCAGTATGTCGACAACTGGTTTTGCGTAAAAACTTCCGTTTTTCCCTCATTTTTTTAGGGTTTGTCGCGTCGTATTTAAAAAATATTGAAAATTTTTTACTTTTGACCTCCTAAAGTACCAACTAGATTCACTTTGCTTTCAGAAAAGTTGCTACATAAGCAAATCGAAGCATTTTTACTGCCAAAAAAGGTGTCGTCAGACACAAAAAAAAATAAATAAAAATAAAAAAAAAAAATAAAAAAAATAAAAAAAAAACACACATCATTGTAAAACCAATAGATTCCATCACTCCGTTCAGAATCTAAAAAACAAATTATAATTCCACACAAACGCTGCAAATATTTTAGTATTATTACAAATGATCATATTTGTTAAATTATTATAATATTGACAGTATTTATTTGAAAATAGAGTATTTTACGTACATAAAAAACAAAATAAATATAAATTGACATATTTTTATTTTTATTTAATACATTCCATATATATACATGAACGGGAAGAGCGGTTGGTTAATCACATTATTAAATTATTCGCATATGGAAGTCCTCGAAACGAGTGCAAATAAAATGTGTGTACAAAATAATTATATTCATATGTACTCCACGGGACACGCGTTCATGATGATTTGATTTTATCTTCGTTGTTCTTATCAACAACTTGTTTCACTTTGCTTATGTTATACCTTACGTTGGGCCTTTTGATTTTATTTGCTACTTTTTGGTTATAAGCGTTCTTATAGAAATCCATGAACAAATAGATAAACGCAAACAGATCGATGATCAAGATGATCGATAACACTTTTGGCATGCTGCAATCGTATTTGTAAAGATACACCAAATAAGTCACTGCGACGAACAGCTGGGTCTGGAAAACATATTTTAAAACAATCATTATCGTATACGGTTTATATTATCGTTACCGTTTTACAATGTTAGGATTTATGTTTCGCTATATCGGTTACTAACAATTTGCAATCTAGTCACATACACTTTCCACCATAGGTATTTTTGCATGAACGGTCCGAGAGCGGCTAAAAAGTAATATCCATACATGGCTATGTGAACTGCTGAGTTGAGCATCGCACCGTAAGCAGCTTGTTCGCCTACAAACAACAATACAATATCAATAATCACCGTCAATTATCCAGTTCAATCGAGTTTTTATGGGATATGTTACGAATGTTTTTAAATCAAAAGAATTGTTGCTGTGTGGCTTGTTTTCAATTATACGAGCAGGGCACCCTAGTATTTACGATACATTGCAATGTTGGATATCTATATTGGATTTCTCCGATAGGATTTCAAATTTAACTTAATACATTACTGGTTCATACATTTGTAGTAGGTTTCATAATAAGTAACAGTCTATACAATGAATATAAAATAACATAATCAAGTTAAATAAGTCCGACGAAAATACTCGTATTATTAAATTATAATACGTATTAAATATTACGTTTGAATAGGAATTCCAAGATATTATTTTTACCTTTTACCGTTACTAGCAGCATCATTTGCAAAATATCAGCATTGGTTTTGAGTCGACCGTATAAATCGGGGAGATCAAGTTCATTCAATATTAAATTAAAAATCCTTTCAGGTGTTTTATAATAATTTTTATCGTTCCAATATCAATTGCACGATCCTTTATAAGTGCCCAATGGCGTACTAATAACTTCAAACCGGGAAAAAATTGAAATATGTATGGGTTCAAAAAAAAATTCTTTTGGTCCACAGGCGGTTTTACATCTCAAGTCACAAATATTATAAATATTATGATTTAACTGTTTGACAGAACTGATAAATGTAAGTAATTATTATTACTTTTTATTTTTCTCAATTTCGATTCTTACTAAATTTTCTGATCAAAACTGAAAAAAAGTACATATTTACAAAATATTTGAATACACTAATGCTTATTTATTTATCGTAAGGTCAATGCATATTAAAATGTATATTTCTATTTAGAATTTATACGATTAGCTTGTATCAATTAAAACACAAAATTATAGTCACGTAATATTATAATCTATTATGCTCACATAAAATATATTTTATATTTACGGAAAAGGGGGTTAGTCTAATTTACCAATAGTACGCCACTTCTTATTGTAATGCTTAAAACTTTTTATTCAGTAAAGAAAATTAAATGTTATAACTTAAGATTATTTTATTTTGTTTTGCTAAGCCACTTGGCCAGCATTATAAATATATATATATATATATACATACATAAGATAATAAAGTCAGCATTTTAATTTCTAATATTAAATGCTAAATTATGCAATTACTACTGGAAAACTCGAGCATGTATAATTTAGCGGATATCGTAATCTAATTTTACTTTAAAATATATTGCGTTTGTTGTTATGCGTTTAGTATACAAATGTGTGTATATTCATTTCAACTGTACGAACTGCGAAGTACTGTTATAAAATTAAGATTTATAATAAAGATTAGCGTGTAATAATATTTACTTTTAAAGAATCGAAGATGCAGCCAACACGTCAATACCATTTTTGTGTGGTGATAAACATGCAAGAACGACACATGGGTCTGTTTTTTCCTCAAAACGAAAAACACCTGCAGCAAAACAACGGGGTCTAAATTATCGGTTATTTAAATATAGTTGCGATAAAACGGTCGGGAAATGAAATCGTACGCTTTGCTTACTGTACGGTCGAAAAACTTACGGTGTCCAATAAATCGACGATCTTCGATATAAAGTAAAACCACGAAACAGTGTGCAGCTGCGGGAATAATAAATGATTATGTATTATTGTATCGTTTATTTAGAGGCGATACAGACGCAGCAACGAAATTCGTTGCGTCTATTCATCGCGATACCTCGTAATTCCTGTAGCGCACGCTATGCCAGTGCCCGGCTGACGTTGGCCCGTTGTTGTGGACTTATCACACGATTTGTAGTAGAGTGGAAAACGAGGGCACACCAAGACGTAAGCGTTGGTCTTGCGACCGAGTTATTAGATTGTGAGTAATCGAAAAAGATAAATAAAAGCGTATCGTACAATTGATAGTTATTTCATTGTAAACTCGACGTCGTGATAAAAATGATGTAAAATAGAAAAATGCCAAGCATGATGTACATAGAAGGCGTTTTATATTAAAAACGTAATAAATACGCGGATCCGTAAAATATTTACTGCGCATCTCACACGTCGATCCGTGACCCGCACGATTTAAACTTGAAGGAAAGCTATATTGTCATTGGAGACGTCCGATTCGACTAAATAGTTGCGCGTTACCGTCTTTCTGAACGTAATTACCGTTCAAGCATCTTTATTTATGTTTTCAAGTAAACGGATCGGCAAAGTTTTCGAATTGGCCCTAGTATTTCCGGACGAATATAAACGTACACGAATATTTACGAGAAGGGACAGACGGGTAGAGCCACCGTTAAAATAAACCGACGACGAGTAAATCGTATGCACCTACTCGTGAACGAACTCGTCTCGTTGTATCTCGTGTTCACACCACCACCGACCACTAAGTACCGATGCTGTGCACCCTTTACTGTCGTACATATTATTACTGTTATGTTTTGCTTCACGGTTTCCGTGCAACGTGTGTACGATACCGCAGAAACATATCGCACTACAAATTATGCTAGTCGTACACGTTTAACTCTCGGACAAAAAAATCGTAAGGTATCGGGCCAAATTAATAAATATACATTCGGCTCGCGGGCCCTTCGATCCACAACAGCGACTTCCGTCGGCACTAAATGATATTGCTACACTTGCCGTACAAGGGCCAAGGACACAACATTTGTACTCTACACGTCTCGCGTCCTCGTCTAACCTTTGCGATCATACATTGCGTGATATTTTATTACAATAATGGCTTTCCACGAACTCGTATTTAAATTACATTGAACGGTTTGATAGCAAACACCATATACGGGAATTTCTAGCTTCATCGAAAATAACCTGTCACCGTCGCTTTCGCAATCGCATGATTCGAATGAAACTCAAAAACGTTTATAGGGTCTCTTAGAAATGTTTATAGAATAAGTATCAGCACACAAAATCAATGTGGATGAAGTGGTTGAGCAATTTAAGACTGTAACTCCTAAAAAAAGAAGAATAGAATTATGAATTATGTTTTGTTGTAACTTTTACTACTAAAGAATAGTAGAATAATACAGGTATAAAAAAAAAATCGCCTCTTGAGTTATTAATGTCTCCTCTCCCGCATTGAAATTTGCCCTTGTATTAGTTCAAAATTGGATTGGTTTCTGCCGCTAAGGTCTGCGCACGCCTATGGACATAGATCGTTGTACTATGATTGTAATGAAACAAATGATTTTACGCATCGGTATGTGGTTATTCAAATTCGGGCAGAACATCCGAAGACCGAAAAACCGAAATACCAATGATTATATGGGTTCGAAACTTCGGCGTGAATTTGTGTTTTTCATGGAAATACTTGTAGTTTGAATCCAAATTAAATACATTTTGTAGCTCCATTGAATTAACGAGAAACGATGGGGGGGGACATTAGATTTCGTCGAAATCGTGACATTTTCCTGGAGTATTAAGGTTAAAAATATACGATTGGAAATATTTACAAGTGGTGTGGGGTTGTGAAGTTGCAAGGCTTGGTATCGACTGTGTTTGGACAATAACCTAAAATGAGAATTAGTTGGATAAAAATCCACATGATTAGGTTCAATCCGTTAGAATGTAATTGACCAACATGTCTACACATCGAGCACGTTTGTCACGAGTCAACAACTTATTGATTGGAAATTTAAACATTTCTACCACATTGTATAATTGTACGATTGCAGCTTTAACGCGATGGACACTAGAAAGAAAGTCATGGTGCAGCGGACGCCGAAGGAGAGGTGAATGAGAATGGTTTTGTGGCATTGAGAGAAATCGAACATAAAAGCCCTTTGACTTTTCTAGTGCCCTTATTTGTGTGTGTGTGTGTGTGTGTGTGTGTGTGTGTGTGTGTGTGTGTGTGTGTGTGTGTGCGCGCGCGCATGTCACGAAGAACTATTAAAAACAGCATTGTGAAAAATATGTGTTCGTTTTTCTTTATGGGTATCGACTTCAGGTAAAAAGTTTTACTATTGTCATGATGACAATAATATATAATTTTATCAGAATTTTAAGTCGTGTGAAAAGTACACAGCAACCAACATCATAGTATACAAGTTTAAATAATTATAATTAAATACCTAGGTGTTTAATCAGTCCGTGTTGAATATCAACACAGTTGACTCAACTCTTATTTTTTTTTTATTTTAATAATACGATCGATGTATACTTACACATTTTATTAGATACTTTTCTTGTTGGGTTTCTCTGGTTATATGGCATAAGTGGAATAATATATACTTTGGTATTCCGGGTGTCAAAATGATCTGAAATTAAAAAAAAAAAAAAATGTAAATGTTTCAATAATTCATTATTCTAACACACAATCTTAACGTGACGACGAATATTAATATAAGCTGTCGTCTCTGGACTATGTTGTTTACAATTTTCAGTTTTATAACCTTAAGCAAATATAAGAGATAATTTCATTTTTAGTGTTTCTATATTAACTTGTGATACTGAACATATGGTGTAAGAATCTTTCTGGTAAAAACATTAGTTTTGAAAATCATTTTTGGATTAAATTTAAACAAACATAAATATCTAGGTCAAATTAAATTTACAAATAGTGAAATCACAATTAGAAATGTTATTTATACTTTAGTGTTGGACCCAGAAGACAAGTTTGTTACCAAAAAATTAACTGCACATCAAATAGGTGAACGAAACGTATAAGTTAAAGTTTGAACTTTTTCTGCGTTATTTTAAAAGGTTTAAAGTTCTTTTCTCGGTGTTTTATAATAAATAAAAAAATATCACAGACGCTTATCTATATCGTAATATTAATTAATTTTCTTTTTTGTCATTCAAATTGATTATTTTTTTGTGTCAATGATAATCTACACTAACGAGCATATAAATACAATTGCAAAATGGTGTAATTAAAAAATGTGCAACTTTTTACTAAACTTCCGTGCAATTGAAGGCGACGCCCTATGCTTTATCTTTGAATCTACACGGACAAGAGGATAGTCTGTGCAGCGTTTGTTGTTTTTAATTACTTAAAATATTTCATGTACACATATTTATACAAATATATATATATATATATATATATATATATATATATATATATATATATTTATATTATAATTGTAATATATGTCATTAATATACATCGTGTATATGAACTTAAAATATGAACGCCTATCCTCGAAAACTAGGTTTGTAATAATATAATTAATAATTAAATGCGAAAAGAAAAAAATAATGGTTGAAATTGTGTACCGTTGCAGTACAGGTGTTTGTAACAAATATAAAATATGCAAAGTTCATCGATTTCGAAATGTATAGAAGTCCGCGTGATGTTCGTTATTATAATTATTTAAGAATACTTTAAAGGAGCGCTCGGGTCTTGCGATCTACGAACGCCTCTCTCACTATTATTTTCTCCTGGCATCCGTATATACCTATATATATACACATATAATAAAGTCGTATAATATTAATTTTACAGTTGTTTCGGCTGTTTCATTGTCACTGCTGGATTTAAAACGTTTATAGCAATGTTTGTTTACGAGTGAAAATGTTGATGATTATTTACGATACTATGGTTGTACTTTGCGTTTTCGTTAATTTTAAAACGGTTCAGAATAATTCTCGTCTATGTCGACTGTACCTTAAACGCACTGTGTCACGCTGTTATTAAAATAATATTAAACAACTTTGGAAATAAAACAATCATGTTGTATTTCAAAATGTTGTCGGTGTTTCTGTAAGACACGAGCTCACCCATAAACAAAGCAGACCGTTGTAGGAAAACTGAAAGAAGTTGAAAATCAGAATAACGTTCGTAATGTTATACGGCTCTCGGTTTTCCATCATTTTCGGACCGATTTTCTTCACGAACAATAGATATACCACGATTATCACAAACACTGGCCAAGGATTGCTTACCAATAACCACGAATCGATCTCTTCATCTATTAACAATAATTTATTATTTATAATTTTATTTGCTTATCAAGAGACGTGTTACGAGCTGTACATTATTAAATATGATAATAATATGAACGAAACCCAATCGTTAGTAGTATGTGCACTCAAATTGATTTCCTCGAAAAAATCTATAAAGTTCTGTGTAAAATGCTATTTTACACTCGAGTGCTGTTGTGGTGGTATCCACTATACAATTTACCTATAGTGCAAAACAAATATTGCTTACCGTATTTGACTTCGTTTTCCACGATCTCCTTGATATAATGTTTTGTCTGATTTATGTAGTGAAGTATACTATAATTATTTGTGTCGGCCATCATCAAAGTATTTAATTCGAACAAATTAAATCGAATTTCATCAAGTTTGATTCCTTAAAAGGATAGAAAAAATATGTTTACATCAATAAATTAACAATCAATTTAATAATCACTAATAAATGTATTCGAAGCATTTCTAAATAACCGTACTGGTTACATTTTGTTGTTTAATCGTATTACTCATTGTTAGTTCTAAAAAATGAAATATAAAAATGTATTCATGATAAAACAATTACCTAGTTTATAGGAGAATAAATACTTTTTTTCGAACCTTTAATACTGGTTGAATAATCAACTTAGCCAATTGGTTTTTATTGCACTTGACTCGAAAAAAATATAATATTATAACGGAAAAACTACTACGTGTTGTCTACTGCGTGGTGATGTGTACACATCATTGGCATCAAGACGAAACAATTGTTTGTCACTGTATATTGCTTTCTTTATTAGAAATTCATATTCTTCTCGTGAACTATTTGTCTAATTATAATCTAGGTAATGTACGGTCACGAGTGCGTATTGATTTAATTTGTTTAAAGCATATAATATTTTATTACGCCCATTTTCAATAGGTTATTCGTTGTTTGCCTGAAAAAGGTAAATTTTAAATACCTTAATGCCTTTTTATTGTTATTTTAAGAAAATTTGATCGTGTTTAATGCCTATTACAACGAGAACGCGCGTAACAAAAATTATGTTTATGTGCGTTGACAGGTTACTTGTTGTTTATCACTTATTACTGCTGTTACGTGGCTTAAAATAGCTGCGAAAACGATGGTACTCGACAAACGTATCAGAATGAAAATTCGATAAGTTGGGGTGCTATAACCTTTGTATTTACTTCACTGTAATAATACAATTGAAGACGTTTTCTATAATATAGAAAATAATATGACATAAGAACTGAATGTAATTGTTATTTTTGGTATTCAATGACCGTAAGTCATTAGAATGTCTTATGGTTTTATTTCTTTTTTTTTTTAATGATGACTATAAATACGATTTTTCTCAGTTGTATAACTTTTGAATATATTTGTGATCTAGGTCCCACTAATCGAGGAGGAATATAATTTATAATACAAATATGAAAGTAATTTATGTGATACGAGTTGCGAAATAATTTACAAATTTGTTATGGTAATATTAATATAACTGAGTACCTACTGAATAAGTTTAACTTTAAGGTTATGTAAAATTTAGTTTTTTGTCATTATAATATACATTTTAAATATTAAAAAGTTGATTTGGTTAGTTTTAATGCTTTCGATAGCGTGTCATATTTTTACTGACATTGTAAAGAAAATATTGATTATTTACAATAGATAAACTTTATATACCACGATGATATCTAATTGTATATTTTGTACTGTCATGTTATATTGCACTTGGTTTAAAATATTATGATCCACCTTTTTTAAGAAACTGGAAAGATTTGAAAAAACTAGTCTTATAGGTCGTAATTTGAAAACAATAACGTTTTTTTTTTTTTTTTTTTTAATTCTACAATAATTCCAATACGAATGTAAATTTTTTAAATTAACAATATTAAAAATGATACAATTTATAATCAATCAAAGCGTTGATCTCTAGAAAAAATTATTTTCTGAATAAAAACACAAATTATGTCGTCCAAATAATTCGGTGTGAATGAAATGCTGTTCCGTAGTCGTTCGAAGTTTTTCAGACTTCATTGAATTGCAAAGTTAATGTAGCGAAAATAATACTTTATATTATCATACAAATTGAAGCAATTTTAAAAATGTATACAAGAACATACAATATAAAAGTTTTGTTACACAATTTTAACAGAAAAAGTATTTATGACGAAATGAAACGAAAAACATATTAGGAATAGATTAGTCGCTGGGATCAGACTATAAAATGCACATAATTTTTTATTATATACATTTAAACAAAATAATATTACACCCTAATTTATTACAATTTAATAAAAAACAGAATTTATGATAAGTGTATTGTTCCCCCCCCCCTCTCGAGAAAAATTTCTGCGGGCGGCCTTGTTCTTTTGTGATAGATCTCAGAAAAGGATACCAGGAGTAAGGTAAAATCAGGATCTTTCCAACAAGACATCAACTTAACTCCTTGCAACAAATACGGTGGAGTTACATAAAGATAAGTCGAGTGACCGGTGAATATCCGTTGACTATCGACGGTGAGTGCCCACCTGTTTGCTGATCACCGATCTACCGATTCCGACCAAATTCATCCAACAATCCACCAACACGACCAACGACCGTCGACGCGATAACCGATTATCAGTGGCTCCACACGAGGTCTTCGGTATTGAAGTCTCATCACGTACACCCGATCGATTGTGGCCTAACTATAAAACGGCTCTTTTCAGCGCCATCTTTTTAAGATCCATCACCTCCGATTGTTTGATCGTTGAGTCCCCGATTTAGTCGGTACGCGGTCAACGCGGTTATTCGAATATCTCAACCACCTCTCACGACTCTATGCCATAAGCGGAGATTTGATTGAATTTTAGAGGGGGCTTAAATGTCAATTATTACAAAATAAGTACCTATTTTAATATTTTATATTACGAAATTTCATAATTTTGATCTTTTTAGGGGGGCTAAGCCCCCCCGAGCCCCCTCCCCCAATATCCGCCTATGCTCTATGCACATAAATGTTTATGTGTATTGATAGTGTACGACCCACACAATGTAAACAAATTGTCTCGGACTTTCATCCACCTCGACCGCTTATTTAAGCGCATCGTTGAAGCGGATTCACGTTCTATCCCAGGAAGTTGTTAAATAAATTAATACCTATATTATTAAGAAATGATCACTATTTGAAAGCGGTTATTTTATTTTACGAAATGATAAAGTCCATTAAAACTATACTGTGTCAATATGTTTACCGATTTCGATTAATCTTGTTTATCTTGTTATATGAAAATCGTATCACAACGAGAATATAGGGTTAGGTTAGGTTAGGTCATGTGATAATATTCTGTTTGCATATCGTGTCAAATAACTGAGAACCTATGTAAAAACTGCTATAACAGGTTGTAGATCTTATCGCCGTATTTTCATATTATAGATTATTAGTTAAAATTATTGAAATTTATCGATCTATTAAATATTTTATTCGATTTTATATAATGTTTGCACAAATTTGATTGACCTGACATTTTGACACGTATCTGTGAGCTTTACATTAATAATTATTAAAGTTTATTGAATATACTTTACTACTTACCTCAAACAATCGTTAATATTTGCACGTGTTTTTAAATCATATCTACATATAATTAATATGACTTAATGTTTTAGAACTCGTTACACACTTAAATATCATGATCATGTAACATATCGATAAGCATACTCACTATGAGTAAGTGCATTTCGTTATAACTCCAAATTTCATAAAGGTCACGAAATCTAAAACGAAATTTGTTTTTATGAAAGTTGTAACTTTTTATACATACTTCTACTAGTAAAATAAAAATAAAAATGTATATATAAATATAAGACATAAGAAGTATTTGTGTATTTCAAAACAAAGAAGAAAAGTATATTGGAACTTGTTGACATCCTGAGTACTTCAATCTTTTGAAACAGCTAGAACGCATTCGCAAACACATACGAACGTTACTTTGGCTTAGCAATAAACATGAAATGAAAAATGAAATTTCTATTGAAATTTCTAGTTTATCGCTTATAAAATGGTTCTACGTGAGAATAATATTCGGTTGGTGTATCGAAAATCGCATTGCAACTGCATATTTATGCCGAAGTGTATTAGTGTAATGTTTGCTGTGGAAGAATGAGGTCAGGGCTTGAAACCGATTGAAAATATTTTGGTTTCGATTTTGATTTTGTATTCCTACCGGTTTTGAATTTTTTCCGATTTTGATTTCTATTTTTAAATATCGATTTTAGGAAATTACGGTTTCGGTTTTAATTGTGGATACCGGTTTTTATTTTTGATTCTGAACGGAGTAATTGAATCTATTGGTTTTACAATGATGTGTGTTTTTTTTTTATTTTTTTTATTATTTTTATTTTTTTTTTGTGTCTGACGACACCTTTTTTGACAGTAAAAATGCTTCGATTTGCTTATGTAGCAACTTTTCTGAAAGGAAAGTGAATGTAGATGGTACTTTGGCTAGTCTAAAATCCAAATTTTTAAGAATTTTTAAAAAAATCGAAAAAAACGATAAAAAAATTACGAAAAAACGGAAAATTTTACGAAAAATCACGTTTTTACAAATTACATTTTTTTAAAATGCTCTAACTCAAAAACCAAAAATCGCAACAACTTGAAATTTTCACCAAATCTTTATATTGACGTTTTCTATACATGGTTTAGTTTTCAAAGTATTTTAGCATATTTTGACTTATTTGTAGACAATTTAAATTTTTGATTTTTGTAAAATATTTGTTTTTAAACATCTATAAAATTTAATTGGTTGACCGAAAACTATTGAAAATTTAATACAAGGTTTATAATAAGTTAAACTTATCTTAACTAAAAAATATCGGTGATGGGTTTACTCAAATTTTTATAAGCCCTTAAAGCTCAAATTTGTATAAAATGTGTAAAAATCAAGATAATTTGCAAGTTATTTTGTAGATAAAAATTCATAAAAAATTTTCTGTTCATACTTAAGGTTCAAAATTTTAACACTAGGTTTTTTTCAAAAAATTATATTGATTTTTAAGCCACTTATAGGCATTTAAAATATTCGATTTTTTTACATTTTATTTTTATAATCGGTGATAAAAAAAATTTTGCTCGTACAAAATATTTGAAAATTTAATAGAAGATTCCACAGAAGTAGTTCTTAATGTCATTAAAAATTATTAAAATCCAATTGCACAATTTTTTTTTATAAGCGTTTGAACAGCGAATATTGACATAAAATTACATGTAAAATATAATATAATGTATAATATTCTAGACAAATGATATCGGTTTTTTAAAATGCTCTAACTCAAAAACGAAAAACCGCAACAACTTGAAATTTCCACCAAATCTTTATATTGACGTTCTCTATAAATGGTTAAGTTTTCAAAGTATTTTGACATATTTTGACTTATATATAGACAATTAAAATTTTCGATTTTTCTAAATTTTTCGTTTCAAAATAAAATAAACTTATTACAATATTTATAAATAATATATATTATTGTTTATGTATTACATGTATTATATTCTAGTCAAACATATTTTCTCCGTTCAGAATCGTTTTTCGTTTTCAATGATACCTATCATTGAATTCAAATTTAACAAATCCATTATTATGACCTATCCTATGAAGAGTCGCTCTTCACCCCCAAGTGTACAGCAGAGCGAGGCCCATCCGGTTCTTTTTTTTTGTTTTTTATTTTAATTTCTAGATAGCGGTTTTAGGAAATTATGGTTTTGATTTTAAGTTTGGATACCGGTTTTTAATATTTTCGATTTTAATTTCAATTTTTAAATATCGGTTTTAGGAAATTGTCTACAAGTCTGTCCGAACATCCGTTATAAGTATAGTTTTTAATTTTTTATACTAAATGGACTTATCTGGTTTTCTTTTTTTGGTACAAGAAGTAGATAAGTCCGAATTAGGGGGTTCTTATTAATAGGAAATTTTTTTTATAATTTATGATCGATCCCTCCAAAAAGGTTTTTACGTATGAAAAAAACTTATGCAGAATTTGAGCACAATATGTGCTCCAAAAACCTTTAAGTTAGTTATTACTTAAAAAAATAAAACAATACAGGCAACGATATTCAAATTCATGCAAGCAAAATAAAATATTTATTGAAATTTATAAAAAATGTAGTTATTATTATAAATTGTTTATATAATTAAAATTTGTTTTTTCTTTACAAAATTTGACGTTTGTATAATTTGTTCGTTATATTTAAATTTAAGAATTACTCAATTTTTTTAAAATATTAGCAGTGTTTTGAGCTTACACTTATCATTACACTTGAGGCTACACTTATCCAACAGTGCTCAAATTTTGATACTTTCTGTTTATACATATTGAAAACTAATTAGGATAACGGTCACAACTATTTAAACATTTAAAAACATGGACCACCCTAATGCATACATTCTTCGATTTGGTTAATGTCAAGTATAGTTTTCTTTGATTAAAATCATATTGATTTCGATTTTGTATACCGTTTTTAATTATGTCGATTTTGGTTTCAACTGGGACCACTAAATATTCGACGGTTTATTTCGAACCAGATGGAAATCCGCTATAGTACTATAGCGGACGAGGTGACGAAACGGCCCACCACTGGCCACAACAGCGAAACGCCCCAGGTATCCCCCTTTACCGGCGTCAACTTAAATCCTAGAAAATGCCATGGGAGGGGTAGTTCCTCTGTACTCAGTGCCGGTTTTCCGTTTCGGAAACTGTACTTCCTTCTCCTACTACCGAGGGTGAAGTGTCTACTTCAGCTGTAACGTGATGGCTGTCGTGACATGCGCATTAGGGATAAGACAATCACACGACCCAGTGGAGGCACTCGTGTCCGCATTGTATCGAACTGTATGAGATAAAACTTAATACAATGTACAGTCATTTTTTTCGCCAGTTTTTAAAAATTACAATTTTTCAAGATTAAAACATAAAATAATTAGATTATTTAATAAGATATTAAAACTATGCACATTATGCATTTATGAAAAAAAATGCCCCAACCCTCCAAATATGCAATTATATGGAAAATTAAATTTGGTCTATAGAATCAGTTATAAATATAAATACATATAAATTATGAACGTAAACCATTTAATTATTATCACCTGTCTATAGAATCAGTTAGGTCGAAATCGACGACATTTCAAACCTTCGTATAATGCATACAATTCCGATCTTTACTTATTACTCTGTACTATGTACACTTATGGTATTATCAGTGATAATAATTAAATGGTTTACGTTCATAATTTATATGTATTTATATTTATATGGGATACATTATAATTTGATTTTGTATATTTTCTGAGTATGAGTCGAATGAGCCATTATTCATTTCTAAAATGCGATAATCTCGAATAATGTACATCATTACAAAATAGTGAAAAAAAAACAAATCATTAATGATTTTCATATTATTAGTAGTTTTTCAGAACTAAAATTGACTTATAGTATACATTTATGTATTCTATTTACCGTTTTAACAATATTAATGTAACATACTATGGTTGTTGAAAATTTAAAAATATCCATAGTTATTTGATAGTGTAATTTTTTAATTTTTTTTCGTTCTTTCCGTTAGATTACTTCCATATGTAAAGCATGGTTTATAATCTAAGTATCTATAGCTAAATATTTCATAGAACAACAGTATTAATTATAAATAAACAGATTAACAGATTAATAATATTCAGGATTGATATAAACAAATAATATTCGATTTATTTCATAATTTTAATTTAAAACAATGGTTAATATAGATATAAACCTATTCACAATAATTCAATATTTCAATTACAATATTGGTTATTGATAGAAACTATCAAACTATTTATCAAATCAAACTAACAATGGAGATTTAACATATAACCATACTATAATTAAATAAATATTATTTAACTACAAAAGATTAAATACATAAATAAATATATTAAAAAATAATTTGATTTTTACAGTAAAACTATGATTTTATTACTAGTGGGGTCTTGCTATAATATAAATATAAATAGGGATTTTAAAACTTTTAAAATGTATTATAAATAATTAATTGAAATTATAAAGTTTTCCGTTAACATATGCATTAATTTTTTTTTTTCTTTGAGTCATCAAATCGTTGGGTTTTGATATAAGACAACATGTGTCCTGTTACTTAAGTATAGTTCAATTTTCCACAGTAAACTGATAACTTACAAAATTATAAAATAAAATGTATAAAAAAACCTTTTTACATCTACAATAATATAATTGTGTATAGAAACGTTCCATAGTACTGAGCTTTTTCATTGTGAGAATTATGGAAACTCCATTAACTGAACACTGAACACCAAAGGACACCATGTGTATTTATATAACATTGTATACAAATTTTAGATAAAAAATAATAATTCTTAAAATATAATAAGCATTTTTACATTATAAATGTATAGTTCAGTTATGAACCGAAATGGAGTATTGTATACCAACAATAATAATTAATCAGTGTTATAAAAAACACTTTTAAAAAGTATTCCGAGTATTATACTCAACATTTTTAAAATCCTTTTATTTATAACTATTTGAATTTCAAAAAGTTGAAGAAAAAAAGACTTAACATTCTTTAAATACTTTAAAAAAATATTTCAATTACTTTCAAACATTATAAAAATTGGATTTATGTTATACAATTCTCTTACATGATAGTTTAAATGTATTCAAGTATAGGGTAAATTATATATGTATGTATATATTAAAAACGTTGTATTTAAAAATATGTAAATTATTGTTGTTTTTTTCTTATAATAAGTCATTTTATTCAGAGTAATCGAATTGTTATGGAAAAAAATGTACAAAGCCAAAAGTATTCATATGTGTTTGGATTTATTTGAAAGTTTATATCAAATTCTTTTGAATTTTAAAAAAATAAATACATTAATGTAAATAATAAATGCAGGTTTGTATGAAATTATTAAAATTGTTTGAATGTTATATTTAAATATAAAATATATGACTACATTTTGAGCCATAACAAACCATGTTTTGGGTAAAAAAAAAAACATTTTTGTTGTTAATATAACAACAATCACACTCGTATGTGGTGCGAAATCAATGAAGATTTTCATAATAACGTTTTGTTGGTTTTACTTATCCTAAAATAAATCGAGCTATTGTCAAATTGATAAAACTAAAAAAAAAAAAAAAATTAAAAAAATAGATCACATTTCTTTTTTTTTAAGCTTTTAGTTTGTATGTTCTTTTGCTTTGCGACTTATTTCATACGTTCTTTTGTAGAACATTAAAAACATATACAAAAACAGGGAGAGGTCAGCAAGCACGTACATCATAAATAATTTCGGAATAGTGCAGTCTAATGCGTATAGACCAACGTTAAATACCATGATCGATATGAATTGAATCTAAAATTAGGTAATTATCGATTAACATAATATTATAATTTTATATTCATGAACGGTTAAGAATATAATATCGAACATTGAAACTTACGATTTGCATACGGGTTAAGTATTTCTTCCACCATAAATATTTTTGCATATGAGGACCCAAAGCCGACAAGAAGTAGTAGCTGTACATAATCGTGTGAATAAATGAGTTTATGAGACCAGCAAATAACAATTGTTCTCCTAAAAAAAAAAAAAAAATCATTAGAGTTATTGTTTATAAGTTTATTTTTTCTCATTTATGCGTATATTTCACGAATGTACACTTGGAAATGTTCACTCAATAATACTATATTGCATAAATTACTATATTATCAATAGTAAATAATGAAATTCAAAACATTTCTGTTATTATATTAAATTACACAATTGAAAATAAGTATATTTTATTTCCGAAAATAAATATTGTTTAAATGTCACGGCTCAAATAATTTTTGCGCAACTGGTAAAAATTCCTATTGTGTTGTTAATTAGATTGCAATTCCTTTATTGACGTGGCCGATGAACATTAATTTGCCGAGTGAAATATTCATCGAAGTTACACGCAATATTTAACCTTTAAGGTTACAATCTACATATGTACGCAACAATAATTTCAAATGTAATGTCAGTGATCTCGAAAAGAATTAACATTGTTAGTAGGTAACTAATATGTAACTAAACATTTTTAGTTTTGCATTTGTTTTTATATATCTATCTTGAACTATTTTTATTTATAAATATATTTCTTTCAGAGCGTCAAAATAAATAATTTTTTTTTAATATATGTAGAGCATTTTTTACATGTTAGTGTACATATTTGTTGATTTATGTGGTATTTTTTTCATTTTAAGTAGATATTTCAATTCTATTTTATATTCTTAGTAAAAAAAAAATATGGTTTGAACATTTTAATCATTGTATTTGGTTTTTTAAAAATATTCGAATAATGAACTAAAACAAAATATTTTGAAAAAGAGAACAAAAAAATTTGTTAAACAATGTAACTGTTTTTATATCAATGTTATTTTAAATAGTTAAACGAAGGGTTCATAATCAGTGTTGAATATAGCGAGAAGCAGGGGTGAAATGCACTGGGGCCTCTAAAACCCAAAGGTATCATTGAAATTTATCTGTTTCTTTATTTCTTAATTTAATTTTTTTTTTTTTTTTTTGCTTTTTCATGCTCCGAAAATTTTTTGATTTTATGTTGTTGCTTTTAAATTTAATTAAATATAGGCACAAACATATATACTGAGAAGATTTTTTTTGTAAGGCCCAAAATTGGTATTTGTATTCCGATTTTCTAAGACTGATTCGGCACTATTTATAATGTATATTGAAGTTCTAAACTAAACTCATTATGTATCAACCTTGCCATGTATTGTAAATAATATAAAATAATAAATTATGCGCACACGCCCCTACACAAATACAAGTATATGCATTCGAATGACTTTTATATAAACATTTTGTTGGTTTTATGTAAATATGATACATCGAAGGTTGGAAAAAAACCAGGAAATCAATATTCGAATGACCATAAAGGTAATAAAATTTGAATTATAAACGATTATGAATCAGTCAGTTAGACTATAAGGAAATATCGTATCAGATATTCTTATAACTAGTACACAATTCAGTTTAAAGTTCAAAAATAATTTAGAAAAAAATGATTAAAATAGATATAGTTTCAAACATTTGTCAGTAAGTTTTGAGATTCTAGAGCTCTCATTTCGATGGCTACAAATTGATTCTAATCATGATCTAAGTACGTAAATATTGGTGAGACAGAAAGTAAGTATTTATTTTTTTTTCGGTACTTTAGGTCCATAGTTATAACATTAAAGTGTACGAGTACTGCATGGTGTACACAATTTATCGTGTTTCAAATTAGCTTGCAATGTTCGAGAAAAATATTCTACGGGAGACACACGTCCGGAGAAGAAAAACCTTGCATACCAACGGGTGGATACGGATTCACTTCTCCTCGTGGCCAAATCGTGATATCTAAACCATATGTGGAATAGGCAAAGTTAAATTGGTCACGTGAACAGTGGTGAGTTTGATAGATACGCTCTGGTAGAAACTATACATTCGGAAAGCGTACTCGTGCAAGCGTGTACGCATGTGGACGGTACGGATCATAACATTAATTTAAAAATTATAACTCCGGACCTCAGAATATGTAGACCATTGTATACATGATTTTTCATGAACCGAATGGGTATCTTATTATCAATCATAATTTTACTAAAAACCGAGTGGTGTAGTAACGATTACTAGGTTCAACGTAATCAAATTTCTGTAGTATGAAAACGTAGTTGACATTTTTATTTTTAGAAAATACCTTACTGTTGTAGTATATATATATAAAAAAAAAAAACGAATAATCAAATAAAAACGAAAACTATTTGGGTTAGAATTTTCCCCACCAGACAAAATCCATTTATGTTTGTTATATTTCCGTATTATGTAACTACACGTACGACATACGTTTGTCGGAATTAAATATGTGTTTAACGTATAACACTGATGTTACGATTTCATATTAGTTGTCATCGCTGGTTTCGCGTTACACAAGTTTCGTCGTAAAATACTACGGCAAAAATATAAAATAATAAAAATTATGATTATAACATTCTTTACCTTTTATGAACCTCAGATAGGCCCAGCATGTGATCACCATGTTTACGTGATGGTAAACATGTAAGAATGATACTTGCGACTGTTTTTTCCTCAACACGAAGAACACCTGGAACATAACAGTCGTGTGAACAGCGGTGTACATTATTGCGATCGCATTAAGTCGTATCACGATTTCAAACGCGAAAACAAGACGTTTGTTGACGTAGCGAACAAGAGCGACAAGAGCGTTCATGATATTCGAACCCCAGCCGTTGAAAATACCCCACGCGCGTTAATCGAAGTCTTACCCTTCCACGAACACATTTCGTGCCCGTTTCGCTTCACGACGAACCGGGGTGGGGGGTGGGGGGTGTTCGGATTCGTTCTGTGAAACGCGTAGAAATATCTCGTAGCGTTCGCGGAATCGCAAAACATCACGCTTTGAGCCGGGCACGCCGGGATAACGTTTATGCGGTGGACACGGATACCACCGGACTCCAACCCGGGGACGGTGCGGTTTTCGTCGCGAACGATGATAGTAACTAGAGGTGCGCCGATCCCAGAACCGACACTCGGTATCGGCCGATATTTGTGGTATCCGGTTTATTTTCAAAACCGATGTTTGAACCGATACCGCAAAAAAAAAAAAAAAAAAACACCCTCATAAAATACATTAATACCAAATATCGATGGTTCTATTACAAATAATTTATTATTGATAAGTCTATTGGCGCAAGATTGTGATCACGGCAATACACCTCGTTTGGACCACGGTCAGTCCAATAATTGTATCAATTATTGATAGTGATGATTAAGTTAATTATTTAGTATTTCGGTCATAGTATAAACTATAAAGTATTAAAGTATAAACGAATCTATAAACTAATCGTTATGTTTATTTACAATGTATTAACATTTTATTCTTTAGTTATTATTATTTCGATTAATTTGTAAAATATTTTACATTTTTGATTTGAACAAATTTTTAATTTGTTACAAATCAAAAGGTACTTCGTTATTTTTAATTTTAATTGTTTAAACTTAAAAGGAATATTGATAATAATTTGTAATTAATTTGCAAATAAAATTACGTGTATACTAAAATAATCTAATGCTTATAATATGTAATATTGGTTTCATCGGTTCATGAGTTCTTGCCAAGAAAGTTGATTTTTTATATAAAATATTAAAAATCAACTTGGTATTTTACTTGTAGTTATTATATCGGGTATCAGTTTTATATTGGTCGCATATATCAGTAAAAATTGGTGTCCATCCTTAATAAGAACGATAAATTAATAGTCAACGGATGAACGCACGTGGTGGGAAAAATGCTGAAACGTTGTGATCGTATTATCATTATTATTATTATCGTTGTTGTTATGATTGTACGCGACTACGCGGAAATGGGCTGCGAGAAATTCGGTAAACACATTTTCAATGACATATTTTGCACGTATTGACGTAGTCGTTGTAAAAATCGATTAGCTAGGGATTCACGGGTTTTAAGCGCACGCACAATGTTGTACAACGTCGCAGAAACGCAATAAGGTTTGCGATACGTAATTATAATATTAATGTATTGCAAGTTGTAATGAAGTTGTAACGTTGTGCAGCGTTAGGTGGCAACGTTAGGCTGGCAGACGAACGAATATCATGTATTAAATTACCTACTATTCCGCCGTGCGAAACGAAAAATTATACCAACAGTTTGCGGGCAGACGCTTCGAGGAATATTAAAACGACATTTGCGAATACTTTACATGCTATTATCTCTCGAAAAGAGTTCAGCGTTGTTACGTAATACGGGAACGTGAAATTTAAAAAAAAATTATTATGCAACGGTGTAACTGCTAGGCAAAAGTTGGGAAAATAACGTTCGAGCCGAACATCGTGAAGTAAAGTGATAAACACCCGACGCTATGAAAGTGTACGCTTATTTTCCCACAGAAACGGAAATCGTACAAATGAAAGGCGAACACGTTCGTACGAGTGCTAAAATATTATGTATTTTTTTCTTTCTTTCACATCATAACTCGATTTTTTGCGTGTTCCAAAAATTATTTCAGTTCATAAGCCGATCGTGCGCTTTTTTCGGCTACATCATCGTTATTATTTTATTACATTATATACGAATGATATTATTGCGATTAACCGATACAAACATTTATTTTAGCTTTTGATTGAAAGGAAGAATTTATGACTATGATGTGCGTTTTTTCTAAAACCGTGTACACGTTTTCGAACCAGAAAGATTGCTCCATTCATCACAATCATAAGAGATTACTGTTAGAAAATGTATTCTAGGTGGCACTTTTAAACGAATTATCTTACGAATTTTCCAACAGTTTTCTCAATAACTCTGACAATCTCACGAAATGTTATAAAATACAATACAATTAATGGCATACCGGTTGTCGACAAAATATCATTAAAAAAATAATTATCGTAGAAACAGGACATATTTTAAGTTGTGTATGAAAAATTGTAATTCTGATGTTTTCTAAGTTTTTTTTTTTCAAAAATATCGATAAAATAATTTTGATTTGAAAATGTATTTAAAAGTTCTTCATAAATATATATTATTATTTATAAAAAAAAAAGTTGACAAAATATGATATTTTAAGGAATTTTTATAAAACTATAAAAGATTTTTTTTTAAATATTTCATATTTTGAAGTATTTTAATGATATTATTGCTGTTTTATAGACACTTAACATTTTTTAGTTTCCCAAATTTATTATACCCATTTTAGATGAAGGTTAGAACATTAAAAGTTTCAATCTGCTTTATTAAGACATTTATTTCTTCTACTATATCAATCTTATTATGAAATATAAATTTATCCACTTAACCTCTTTAATCAGAATTGTTCAAGAAATCCCACATTGATTTCTAGTTTAAAATATCTATACAGAAATACCATTCAACCAATTCCTGTATTTGACCTATCCGTGGAGTCTTACTTGACTTAAGAGTTTAACTATATATATATATATATATAGCGTTTAATAACAATAACCATCTATAATATAGTATTATTTTTTGAATACTCACTGTGTCTAACAAATCAATTACTTTGGACAGGAAAAAATACCATGAACCCTTGTTTAACTGAAACACGTTTACATAATGTTTAGAATATAGTGAAATAATATTAAACATGAGTAATGTAATTTATTAACACAAATTAAACTACGATAAAACAATTTTTATCTTTGCCTTCGTAATAACGTAAAATAACAATGAATTAGTGTATATTTTTTGAGAACAAAAAATTATTTAGTAACGATAAATAAGATATTACTTACTTCTTGTAGAAGAAATTGGTTGAGATTTCGAGGAAGAGGGTGACATACATGGTTTATCTGATATTCTAATGCTCCTGGTGTAATAAAGAACTAAAAACAAATAAAAAAAAAATTAATGTGATTTTTTATGTAACACGTCATTTAGTGAAGTGACTTTTTTTAAATAGCTTTGAATACTGAATACCAGGGCTGATAATATACGCGTATAAAACGTTTTATACATTACACGTATAATACCGCACGTATAAAACGTATAATATGTTTTGTTTTTGAAATTTATTTTTAAAAATTAAAAATACTTCCTATTTTAGATATCAAGTTAGGTTTTTTATTCTTATACTTAGTAAAAAATTATATATTAGGTAAGTAATATATTACAATATAATTATTTTATAATTATAAAAAGATATTTTTATTTGCAATTTTCTTATTCTTTCAAATAGGTATCTAAAAATAAAAAAAATAAAATATTACCACAAGCACAAAATATAATATATTATTATATCCCTATTCATATTGTAAAGAAAAATGTATATGTTGTCAAGTTAATATGGAATATTTGTATAAAATAAAATAATTTATATTTCCTTTGACACTATTCTTTATTAAATAATACATATTAAGAAGAAACAATTACTTGTGTACAATTATTTAAGCTGAAATATTAACATTATAAACTTTTAATTATAATTATATACTATATAGTATACTAATTAATATTATTTTGATGAACTTTGTGTTTTTTTATTTAATTTAAGTGAGTTGTTAATACTTAATAGTTTTCTGGAACGTTTTGGATTCAAACGGTTCTGGAGAGAATTGTGAATTTATGACCAATTTGAAAACACTCTATTTAACTGGGAAGTCGACGCTGGTAAATTTAATAATTTATTTGCCAATCCTGTTAATTCTGCAGAATGCTTATTTTTAGTTATTTTTGTTTATTAGTGATTTTATTTTTATACTGTATACAATGCATATAATTATGAGTTTTATACTATACGATTTATACGTTTTATACGTACGTATAATACGTGTTTTATACTATACTGTATTATACGTTTCAACCCTGCCGAATACTATACTGAGATGTATTAAATTATTTACGAAACCGGTAAAAATATAAAGAAATCTATACATATTATAAAACAAATTACTAACTAAGACTACGTACTACATGAAAAATTATATAATAAAATAATAAATTACGAATGTAAGACAATACTACTTTGAAGTAGTATGGCTTAATGATTTTACAAACTTTGGGATTAATTTATCAAAAAAAGAAAAATCAGTTCTATTAAAAAAAAAAAAAAAATTCTAAATTAATTAGATGAAACCTATTTATTTAGTGTCTATCACTGAATACTAAGTATAGTTGGTTACTGATTATACGTAGTATGTTAACACTATACATAATCGTATTACATATTTGTTCATCATCAAATTCAACAAACCTAAATATTAAAAGTACATATCTTATTTGTACAGATGTTGTAGCACAACCGGTTATAACGATCAGTGCATTTCGCTATAACACGCATGCATGTATCTATACATACATTTGCATATCGAATTATAATATAATTAACACATTTGTACATTTTGTTTGTTGTTTTAAAATCCTTCTGAACCTATGATGATTCTGTTATTTGCATTTCAGACGGTAATCAATGCAATTCGCAGTGAATGAAAACGGTTTTCCCAGTGGATATGTTGTAAGAACTGTCCGTAATTATATGATTTATATATAATTCAATGATTTTTTTGGAATGTATCCATCCAAATCTGTGATCTAAAATATGCAATTTCTTCTATTCTGAATGTCAGCGTTTTATCGGTACTCATAGTGTATAGAGATTTTTGATTATCCATCTTAAATTGGCCAATGTCAAGATATAATAATAGCTGCTATATGGTTCATATAACGAATAAACGCACACCCATGAAATATAATTATCACTGAGGTAGTGCACACAACCTAAAAGTCTTTTAGCCTTAATTATTCCAACCGTATTCGTCTATCTGAACATTTTGCATTTTTTCACTTCATCACGAAGTGTGATTAAATTAATTTGATTGGTACAATAATTCTCAACCGTGCAACAATCGCTCTAAAGTGGCTATTTCATGGCTGACCAAATTGACCATTGATTGATGTATCGCGTTGATTGATCTCACTAGCATACTAATTCCCATGAACAATTCTTGAATGTTTTGTAATGCCGTTATTGCGTTTATGTCTTGTAGTTATTAACTATTTTACTTAATATAATTCTCCCAGTATATGCTAAGATCGTTTTCAAATCCACTTCATATTTCGTATAATTATATTAAAGCACATATTGATGATTATGGATGATGACGAGACGATGAGAAATTATAAACTATACATCGGGTTTGGCCGTTCGATGTAAGTACACCAAGTTAAATAAGTATTAAACATCTTGCCGTTTAAGTTAAATATAATTATACGTATATATATATAATCCATATAATTCAAATATTTCGGTAGATATACAGAGCACGGACCAATTGTGCCAAAAAAAGTTTTTGTTTAGAGTCAGTGTACCAATTACGCTCTATGTATTTTACGGTCAATATACTAGTTGTGTTATTTATTAGTATTTTATATCACCCTAAAATTAACAATCAATTCTATTATTGAGCAATACAAATCTGGCAAAATTACCATGAAATTTTAAAATCAATGTGTTATTATTATTGTAAAAAAGCTTAAATGTGAATTATAATATAACTGTATAACTTTAATTATTATTAACTTTAATTAAATTAAATTTATGTTATATTAAGTATTGATACTTAAAAAAAATGGTTTGCGTATTAATTTATTATATTATTAGAACTGACTAATAAGTTAAAAAAAAAAAAATAACATAGTAAACACAATTAGAAACCGAAGACTTTAGTGGGTCGGATACGCTAGCCGAAGCCAGAACAACATAATAAGGATGACCATAGATGAGAACCCAGTTAGTAAAAGACCACTGGGAAGACCACGATTGAAGTGGGAAGATATGATAATAAAAGACTTGGAGGCACTGAATGAAAGACCAAATTAGAAAGTACAAGCTTTGAACAGGGAAGGCTGAAGAATTGGTTGTGTGACGGAATGGTTTTAATGGTCGACAAACCCCAAAGAAGAAGAAGAATAAGTTTTTCTTGGATATTGTAAATGTGTTGAGTGCAATTGGTCAATCAACCCTAAAATGTTTAAAGCGCAATTACTATATGAAAAGATCATTGCGTAATTGGTGAACTTCCGGTATACCTAACCATTGACTCGCACAATTTGAGACATTGTCTATCGTGTGATTGTTGTAAGTCAACATTGATTTCTGCAGTGACTTTTACAAATAAAGTTGTTTTTTTGCTTAAAAATGATTGGGATCTATTTCTTTTAAAACTGTAAAATCGAAAGAAAGAAAAACCAGAAAATCGTTACCAAGTCACGGATAATATTATTATTATTTTTTTCTTAGAGTTGAAATATTATTGAAAACACATGGGTTCGTTCCATTTAATTTGACTAATGTTTTGTAATCAATATATTTGAGTTATTACGTATCTACTTTAGCTAATGATACAAAAAATCACACAATTTATTTGATATACTATTAACTAAAAATTTAAATCAAAGTAGATTTTTAATAAATAAATTTTATCCATTGTGTTATGCAACACATTTTTAACAATACTGTACTACATCAATAACTAGAAGTAAATAAATACACGATTTAGTATATCTAATTAAAATTATATAACATTCTGTTGGAATCGTATAGAAAAAAGTATTTTTTTAAGTATGATTATATTAAAATCAATACAAAAATGTTTCGATATCATGAATTTTAATGTAAACGATATTTTAAACTAATCCATTGTTGCAGACGTTAGATAAACGGAAAATTTACAACTTACCCACATCACGAGCCATCCATTATAGATAGTTTGTACTGCATTATACAGAAGCAGCACGTTTTTAATATTATACGGTTTCCGGTTTTCCATCATATTCGGTCCAACTTTTAAAACAAATAACAAATACACAGAAAGAATCGACATTATTGAAAATGGCGTACTCATGAATGCCCATGAATCGACCACTTCATCTATACAAAAATAATTGTTCATTAATATATATATCTTAGACCTAATAAACTAATAATATTATAATGATCTATAGACAAATTATTTACAAGAATATCGATAGGTTTTTGTAAGTGAATATTGAAAGTGGAACAATCAATATTTGCACCGTAATAATACTCACCAAAAACTAGTTCATTATTTAATATTTTCAATAAATGGTCCTGTGTTTGATACATAAAACTGTGCGCCCGTGTAACGTTAGCCATGTTTCGTTCAGCCTATTGACGGGTTTCCTGAAATCATAAAAACAAGTTCATAAAAATTATATTCACCTGATAATATTATAATACGCTCTTCTACCGTATAAGAAAAAAAGAAAAAAGTAATAATATCGAATAAAAATTAGCAACGCAATCTGTCATGTTAATTCTGACGATAAATGACAAAAATATGTTATAATTAAAGTAAATTTTGAATTTTGAACTTTTTTTGCCTATTAAACAAATATAATAATTTCTCATTGGATAAATCAATTATATGTATTATCCGTTCAACCAGGTTCATTAATGTTACGAAAAAAGAAATCTTAAGTTTATATTGACGTAGAACCTACACGATGACTTTCCGTTTCATTTTTAATGTAGCAAAATTGTTTAGCCTTTTGTTTCTATAACTTAATTTGTCATTTACTGAATATATGAGCATTTCAAAATATTGTATACTAATTTTTGCCTCATGGAACAAGTTATAATCAAGGTATAGTTCAAGGAATATGGATCAAAATTATTCAGCCGTTCCAGTACATACGTTTTAACAATTAAAATGGAAAAATTTAACAATTTTAAGTTTTAGTTTTGAAAAATCATTAAAATTTTTTTTTTTTTTTAATCGTTTCAATATTATATTTTTGTTTTTTTCTTATAAAACTGTACGTTTTTCTAGACATTAATTAAATAACATGATTTTCTTTTTTTGTAGTGTTGTGTTTTTATACAATAGTACTGAAAATGTAATTTATAAAATTGAATGTTTTTCATATGAGGCAGAAAGGAACTTAATTAATTAATACAAATTGTTCAATAAAATCAAATATATTATAAATATAATTAATTTAGAATATTCAGGTATAATTTCTATACAAAAATGTTTTAATTTCAATTTGAAAAACCTTCGGAAACAATTGTTAATCACTAATTATTTATTACGTAATTATGTTATAATAATGATGTAGCTACAACCCACCGTAGCTACACGGTAGCTTTACGGTACATGCGTACCTACCTATATTATAATACTATAACAGAACGTATATTAATAGTAATAATAATAATAATAATAATCATAATAATATCCTAGAATGCACTGTTATATCACTTATTATTAATGTTAAATCCGAAATGCGTTTTCTCGGAAATCCTAATCGAAAACTGAGACTCGTCTCGATACATAATACATTGATATAACATAACGTTACACACGCCAAAAAACGTGGAATCACTTGCGAACTGGCGATGGAAGAGATAGAAGAAACATGCGAAAATGATTAACGAGTCGTCAACATAATAACAATATTAATAATAATAATAATAATAATAATAATAATAATAATAATAATAATAATAAAAATATGCGCACTTCGATAAGCCGTAAAAGTCTTCGCCGACCAACCGACCGACCGACTTCAACGGAACACTATATACTGCAAATATTATATTATGTGTACTGATAACTTAAGTGTTACATAACGATACAAATAGTCGACATAGGTTATTATATCGATAAAACTAATAACTAAGCTGACAATTCAAATTTTTTGTTACATTTTTTTGAAAATCGGTCACTATTTTTGAAGCATCGCCTTTAGATGTATTTTAAACGTAGTCAGAAGTTGAAAATGTCTCTCTGGTTTTGGTACAACATATTGACTGGTTCATATTAATATATATATATATATATATATATATATATATATATATGAATGTATTTATTTATTTTTTATTGCTTTATGTGCGTATAAATTGATTATGAGAAGCAATAAATGTATTATAATAGGTGGCCGAAACGACTTATTATCTTTATTCGATCATTTTCTCCTACTTGTTTCAAGAGCTGAACGAAATGTTGCGATTAATTTGATCGTTTTACAAATCGGATTCTTTTAAAATCATTTTAATTTGTTTCTTCTCGATCACCATAAAGCTGATTTAACATTTTCCAATCATTATTTTGGCTTTTGTGCAAGTGCTAAAGCAGAGATAGAAGAGAAACACACGAAAATGACTTAACCTGCGAACGAGTCGTCGACGATATAATAATCATCGTATGCGAGTTTCATTTCGCCACAAAAGTCTCCAGCGATCGCCCGACCGATTGCAATGGAACTGCTACTATGCTCAGTAAATAATTATAAAACACGAGTCGTGTCAGAACTTGTAAGGAAAAAAATAACTGACCATCGGTTTTTATGCTGACGATTAACGGACTACTTTATTTCCATTACGAAAATTCTAATTTTTAATTAATATTTTCGAGGTATGACCGATACGTAATTTAAATGTAGTCAAAAATGCTTTAACGGTTTCAGCATAACGTATTGATTAATATTATTTTTTTTTTTTCTTGTTACAGCAGAGTACCTATTATCTGCATTTACCTTTCAGTTTCAAATTTAACCCGTGAACGCGTCGCCGACGTAATAATAACATAAGCGTTTCGATACGCCGTAAAGTCTTCGCCGACAGTCTGACCGACTTCAATGGAACTACTATAATATGCGTATTATTACGTTACAGTGTCGTCACTCACCTAACGCTATGACTCAACGGCCTGATAATAGCACCGATGATAATAACTATAATAGTGATATTATTAATAACGTTGTCGTTGTACAATACGCGGATCGAGTTCAATATCGGTGAACGTGGATACCGTGGTGGTTTTCTCGTGATGTGTTGAAAACGTCTAACGATTTTCGCACGATGACCGGTATAATATTTTCGGCGACTTTAATCGTGTCAAGGTGAATGCAAACCGCACCGGTATAGTTGTAATCCTACACACCTGAGGTACCAAAAGTCTACGTGTCCATCTATTTGATTACATTTCCCCGAAAAACCGACCACTAAGTCCACGCTTTGTCGTTTTCGCCGTTCTTCTAGTAACCGTCCCCAAGACCGTATTGTTATATCGTATTTCTGTTCAAAAATAATTTTGTTTCACAGTTGAATTAATTTTATTCGCGTGGAATATGTTCGAGTTCTGTTCAATTCCTCTAGTGATTATTTTCTTTTTTTACGCGTTTTCTTTCGACGAACTGTTTTTCATATAAATATCGAAATCAGATGCATATATAAACGTTCTCGGACCTGCGGTTGTAAAACACAGTAATTAAAACTGTAAATTTTAATACACGTGAATTAGAGATTGTCAAATCTACGCTTGGTACCATTAAGTAAAACCTGATTTCCACATACTACTCGAGTTACTTTTATTAAAACAGAAATTATTTTAAAGTCAGAAAAGTGATTAGACAAAGAAAT
Organism: Sipha maydis; assembly: GCA_034509805.1. Taxonomy (NCBI): domain Eukaryota; kingdom Metazoa; phylum Arthropoda; class Insecta; order Hemiptera; family Aphididae; genus Sipha; species Sipha maydis. Next base: position 111,245 of record JASXSY010002614.1, read on the forward strand.
TTTATTTATTATTGAACGGTATCATATTTTACCACAACTGGCGACTAGACGTATTTCGGTATAAGAATAAGAGGAAAAAACGTAATTTTATTTCGGAGGGTTGTCTTAAGATAATCCATTATCTACGAATTTAGTGTTCGTTAATCACCAACGACGTGGGATAATATGTAATGATTTATCGTTATTGAATTGCGATGCGATTAAGATTGCTTGGAGAACAAACAGGACGGTTAATTTAAATAAACATCGAGTTGCGATCATTATAGATTAAAATTTTTCGACGAAAATAACTAAAAAATCGTACAGCAGCCGTAAGTAGATTGCTATTCCGATACGCACGTATGTTGTAAGAATGTCACACGTGAACTGCGGCGTGCCTTTCGGCCGTCTAACCGTTGTCTCGCGGGTTACGTAAAAATTTAAAATCAAAACACGTGTCTTACTGGAAAATGTCGTCGTCGGTGTCCTGCGGCTGTGGATAACAATATATGTTTAGATATTATTATATTGATGTAATATTTTCGCCGCCGGAGCCACGTGCCTCAAAGTGTTTACAGTGTTGCGTAAGTCGTCGAACTCGAACGGGACACTATACCGCGGTGGTGGTGTCGGTAACGCAGACGTCGAATAAATTTTATTTGACTAGAAAAAAAAAAATAATAAATAAATAAATAAATAAATAAAGAATTCGAAAAAGTCTACCGCGCTACGACCGCGGCGACGACGACCGTAACTATCAGGCACGCGGCAACTCTCGCGTAGCGGTGTCGTCGATAATGCCCAATTACGCGCACTGTTAAAATATATAAGACGTCACGTGCCTATATGCGTACCGGAGTCGTACGCGATTCGTCGGTTCCAAGTACGGTTGCGAAACACGACCGGCGATCGTCTGCCGTTAATTGCCGTGTAAATCGCGCGTTTCTTGCATCCCGGTCGGGCGTACGCTGCACAGTATTCCAACACAATTCGATAATCATAATAATGATAATAATAATGATCGTACGTTCACGCGCGGACCGAGTCTCGCGGTTTTCTAGAAGGTTTCATACCTTACGGTTCCTTCACCTACCTCCCTACCACCACGTAGTTGCACGCGCCCTGTATAATGCATGTACGGCGCGATAACATTAACGATAAAACGACACGTTAATGTTATGCGTTCATCCGGAGACGGTGACGGTCATTGCACCGGAGTTATGTAAATATAAGTACGTAATTATATTGTATATCGGTAGGTCTTTCCGCGGAAAACGGTGGTGACTGCAGCATGATAGAAAATGAGGAAACGTCTGGGTCGGACACAGGGACGCGCGAATGGTGTTGCTGTGTTGGTATTTCAAATTTGAAACCAATGCTCTCGAAAAAACTATTCTTAGCGAAACAGGTTAGGATCAGTTTATGATTCTAAAGATGCAGTAGAAGAAACAAACTTCTTACTGAGGTACGTTGAACTTTTACTGATGTAAAATTTACCAAAAAAATAAGCACTGAAAAATTGGAGAAATCGAAAAATTCAAGTGTCTATAAAAAGCACAAATATTATTAAAAAAATCTCGAAACTATGAAATATTTTTAACTAAATAACAAAGATCCTATTTATGGCTCAAAAAAAAAAAATAAAAATTAAAATAAATCTTGTATTTAGTTAGAAAATTTGACTATAATCATTAAAAATTGTATACATATTTTACTTCAAAAATTTAGCTAATTTTCTTAAGTTTTATCGATATGTCAAAATTTAATATTCAACCACTCTTGATTTTGGTTTTGAAATTAATATTACTTATTTTTTTTTTTTAATAATCAATACTAGACATTTATGAAAGACTTCAATTTTCAGGAATTTTGTAAACCTCAAATTATTTCACCGTTATTTCCGGAAAGAGAAATGATTAAAATTTCAATTTTCTATAAAAAATCGAAAAATCTTAAAATAATTATACTGTCATTAGCAATCGATTTTAGAAGTATTCAGTGAAAATGTCTCTTTGATAATAATTTTTTTATAAACTATGAAAAAAAAAATGTATAAACATTTCAATATATCAATCAAAAAATATTTCCCGTTAGAAATCTTTTAAGATAATGGTGATCGGAACAATCCTATTTGTCAAAATCGTATAGAATAAAAAAATAAAAAAATAGCTTGTGACAAAATAATATGCGGCAATTAATACTAAGGTTTAGAATTTCGTTTGAAATTTAAGTGTTGTGCGATTTTTCTCCGTTTTACTTCATTATTCGGAAACCCGTCGAGAAGTCGAAAAAATTTACTCCTTAAGTACCTACTACAGCAGAACCCAAATTTCCTGGTATATATTACTCTTTTTATTTACGATTGGAGCATCCAAACTGCGGAAATCGTGTAGACAGACAAAAAAAAAAAACCTCATACGCACACATATCATGATTAAACCAATACATTCCTGGTTTCGTTTATAGTCCAAAACGAAATATTGTTACGATCACGGCGAAGACGTGGTTTTCATCGGCGGCACCGTGACCTAACCCGACCAATGTCAATAGCACAATATTTCCTGTTCGACCGAATGGCAATAACAATAAATATAACACCGAGGACGGCGATGTCGATCGGTCGGTCGCGAAAACTGTAACTTCGTACCGGACGAATGGGTCACAGACGGACGAGTCGCACCGAGGCACACGTATACATTTACGGGCATCTTACACGCGCCAAAGTCGGCGCTTCATTACCATTGCGCGGTACATTACCGGTGGCCCGTCCGCGTAGATCTGCGTTTGCCTGGGCCGTCTGGAAGCCCGCGGGTAAGCGTCGATCCCCCCCCCCCCGCAACGCGGTCCGAAAGCCAAGTCGACGGTGGCACGTGCGGCCGAGAAGAGGATTTACGCGTGATTACTGTTCGCTACTCGAGCCGACGCGCAGCGAAACGTTTCTGCAACGGGCGGCGGTCGCGTTTCTCTATCGTCACCACCGATGAAGTGACCGTTGGTCTTTCGTTCAAAATTCGTCTGCAAAGGGGATTGGAAGCGGCGATTTTCTGTCCAACACACGCCTAACGTAGGGTCTTAGACGTATTTTATTTCCGACGTACCGATTGATGTAACGAAGCGATACGAATCATGAAAACGGTTATGAATCTGTCTCGTCAAGTCTACTTTAGACCGACCTCCTCATATTTTTAACGTTATCCCTCAAAAATTCTAAAAATTATGTATTAAAAAAGAGTGATTGAAAAATTGACATATTTCGATTTTTGGAGAAGTTCAAATGAAAAAAAAAAAAGAAATGTAGGAAAATCGATCAGAAGAAGACTTGACGAGAAATTCATATCCGTTTTCATAATTCTTATCGCTTCACTAGATTAACCGGTACTTACGTTGGAAGTAAAATACGTCTATAATCCTATATTATGTGTGTGTTAGACCAAGACACAAAGTCACCGCTTCCGATCCCTTTAACTAGATACAACTATTACTTCTAGATCGTGTGCATCGGTTCCGTATAGTGATATTTCGGTGGATCACTTTAGCGAGTCCAGCGATTGGGTCAGCGAGTGTCCATTAGTCGTAGCGAATCATAGACGAACACGGTTGGCAATCAACTCGCTGGCCGGTGGATAAATTACGATCCACGTATCCCGTTTGTCCAATGACATTGTTCGTGTAATGCAAATACTGTTTTGGGCATTTTTTAAACTCTAATTCCGCGTGCATTGTTTGGTTTCGGCACCACTCGATCGTACGCGGGTGTGGGTGACTTGGTATTTGTGTTCATCCGCATGTCACGGTCGTAGTGTTGCAACACGACAGGAGTAACAGTTGTTTTTGGTTTTCTGCTTTTGTAAAAACGCCACATTATTCCGGTAGGTTCGTGTGTTCGAAAAATAGAATAACAACTGTTATCCGAGGAAATAAAAAAAGAACGTAAAGACGAAACCCACCTCTATTGCTCTACTGGATTTTAAAAGACATTTATTAACATAGCAGTAAAATAAGTGTTCGTTCAATGTTTAAGGTTTACCCATCGGTACGATTCGTCTAGTTTCACATCGTTACGTTTTACAACTACCGTGATTTAAGCGATTATTGTGTTTTCTTCGCGAAAAAAAAAATTTGTTCTTCTTATTCATATCAGATCAGCTTGTTAATCTTTCAACTGTTCATCCCCGCCATATACAATATTTTTTTATTCTCTATCACATGTCCTTAATGTTATTTGGTTTTTACTGGTTATTCCTTTTTTAAGTGTTGAAAAAAGAAAAATATTCAGTGATGCAATTTTTTTTTAGCAACTTCATCAGTGATATACTCGTAGTTCAAATGTTTGAAATGGATATGATACCCGAATAAAACTCAAAGTATACCCAGAATTCAACGACGTTACGGTCGGACGCATACATGCGAGTCCGTAATGCGTGATCGTTTTCGTCTCCGTACATCTATAAATAAAATAATCATTTATTTTCGATTTTTCGGCAGAAAGTCATATTTCCTTTTATTTTCGTTATTTTTTTATTTTAGCTATTTTATTTTTCCGATAACTTTTTTTTAATAATTTTTTATAGCTTAACAAAAAATTTTAAATTTTACAAATGTTAACAAAAAGATAACTGAATTAATTTACGTTAACAATATAATGAAAACGCTTCATCGCTTTGATAATAATTTTCACTTTATAAACAAAAAAAAAAAGAAATAATAAATATAATAAAAAATAAATAAACAAAAAGTAGATCCTCTACTAAGAATTTACACTAAATGGTTTTGTCCCGCGCAAAACGTATTTTTAGCCTTAAATTACTGGTGTATCACGTCCTTTTAAAATATCTACTCAGCTGCCCTAATATTTAATTTCCCGGTTTCCGGGGCTTAAATAATATTTTATCATCACAATAAGAAGCCGACAGCAAAGCGCGCAACCGTTAATGCAATATCATGTTTTTACGTGGTTAAGGGAATTATTTCGGACGTTATTTTTGGACGGAAAGCTTTTGAACAAACCAACTTTAATAGGTAATTTCCGTAGAAAACCTCGTCGCTCTACCGAACCGAATGGGAGAAAACGATCCTCGAGGCAGGGCAAAGCGTTAATATTATCTGCACAAATAAATCAAAACCGAGATGGGCGCGGATAAACGATTTGTGTGTACAAAACCAAACAATGATTCGAAATGAACAACACAATAATATTTTACCGAGTCCTTCCAATGCCCTTGCGCGATAGCGTCAACGCTTTCCGTACGATTTTAATTATTTTAAAACTCCGTATACGTGCACGCGCGCCAATATACAAAACAAGATCTAATAACCTGTACGGAACGACAAACCGTACAAGCAGGGGCGTATGCATAGACTTTTAATGGAGGGGGTTTCGATTTTAAATAATTAGTAATAGGTTGACGTGAAAAAAATTATGTATATTTTTATTCGAAACGATAATATAAAAACGAAAAACGTATAAAATACGTGTGTTACGAGTAAACTAAAAAAGAAAATTAAGTGACGGCCGTAACGTAAAACCGACTGTACTATTACAATCCGTGGATAATAAAGAATAATTTAATATCAATATCATTGCAATACGGAAAAAACAATTGAAAATAGAATACGTAAACATGGATAGTTCAATGGATAGCGCAACAACATGTGTTGACGTCGGGCACTGTGGAAAGATTACGAGTGTCAACTATGTGTGTTGACATGGGCAGCCAATGTTTTAATTAAAATTTCGTTTTTGTTATTAGTAGTACCTACATAAAATATTTTTCTGATTATGATTATTAATTATTAACTGATTGAGATTTTTGAATGAGGGGTTCGAACCCCCAAAACCTCCCCCTTACCCACGTCCCTGCGAACAATTCGTCAATATTAAACAATGTTAATTGTACTTTTATAAGCATCCGTTTCATTAATACGACGTCTTTCGGGTTTTTTATTTTTTTAAATGCCACGAACGTTCAAGAAGCGATCGTCAAATGTATTATGAAATTACACGGTATTTTAGGTAATTTCGTTCTAGCATTGAACACTATAATTATTATAGTCAACTTTATAATATTGTGAAAATTAAAGCGATGTTCGTATGCAAAGCACTATCATCAGTATTGTTGTGTTATTTTTTAACGGCGAAAAGTTAATATATAATTACATGTGATTTGTTCATCTGTAAATAATTTATAAATATAATACATAAAATGTGATTAAATTGATTATTAATTGTTTTTTTTTCCGCTATATTTTATTAATTACATTACATACTCGTAAAAGACGAAAATCAATCGATGTTGAAATATATAATAGACTTGGAATTTCTACAACCTGCACTTACTTCACCGGTTGTTTCTTAAATTGGTTCCAGAATATTGCATAATTTATAATGAAAATTGTGACATCGAATCGACGAAACTTATGACATAGTTGTAATTCTATTATTGTTTAAGTCCATCCCAAGTTTACTAAATGTAATGTACCGCTTACAAGAAAATGTACAAAGGAAGATAGGAAGATAAATATCGATCGAGGGTATATTGTAAATATTTTACCAAAGGTAAAGTATTTTAAATATCGTTATAAAACCCCATTAGCATCGATCACGATAAATATTGTAATTTAAGTATCGATAAAAATCAATATTAGTACATACTTATATCGAAAAAAAAACCGAAAAAAGCCAAAAAAAAAATACGTGGCAGGTACACAGAATTACGATCCAGTATCCACCGAACGGAAGCAACACACGTAAGATGCAAAGTTCAAAAACTTAACAAACGCGGCCATCGGTAGGCCGGAGATTTTTAGCGGAAATAGCTTGTGAAATGCCAGAGAGACCAACGTTAGGTCACGCAAATTCAGGGTACTCAAACGATATATATTTAATTTGGTTAAAAATTGATAGCGAACTTCTTACCGTTTAACAGTCAATGAATGTAGTGGTACCTTTTAACTAGACTTAATTTATGATTTTTATTAACAATCAAGTATTTCAATGGCGGATCGGCAAGACATTTCCTTTGATGAAGGTATGTATTTTGCTGCATGGGTGGGTTGTATTTGGATTAATTCTGTTCAGCAAAGCACCTTGATTACAACACACGGAGTGTAATTCGGCGTTTCCAGTTATTGCGAATCCATCTGTTGCACAGAGATCAAAAAGATCGGCGAGTGCCGTTCTCGAAAGAAAAGACAGTCGTTCTTGGAAATTATTCACAGTAAGATGGACACGTTCGCCATTTTCTAGGTGAACACTGAAGTGTATTTTCGATTTATACACCGCTGCAGTCCTAATCATTACACAATTAACGATACGCTATAAATTACTTCGGTAGATGTTACTTTTTCGCGGGAGCTTGAACATTTGCGCGTTATGTTTATTACCTACCTAAACAGACACGGTAATGGCGAAAAGCTGCACACGATTTTCATCGCGCGTAGTGGTTATATTACTACTTAAGTTCACTGCCGCAGCGTTTGATTAAATTCTATCGCATTGTTACAAACAGATGCCGGGGACAGCCGCGTGCTTAACGATTCATCCCGTAACCGGATATTCCAGTTGCACGCGTCGCATACGATTACGGTACTTAAAAAATTCAATTACACGACGGGCATGGATACCGTTTTTTTGTCCATGGACGTCGTCACGACCGCCATGCATACGGATATGTGCTCGCACGTCATAATTCGTTTATTCGAGCGAATTCTGCGTTTACATAACAAGGCAGTTTTAACGGCATAAGAGGTTGACATCGGAATAGTCGGACTGTGCGCGTTTCGCGCGATTTCGTGAATGGTATGTATTAGTTTTTCGCGCGGAAACCGTTTCGCGATGTTTAGCGGTCGAGGCGGTAAGTTGACGAAATCGAAGAACGCGAAAAACGATTTCGCAAGAAAAACGAATAACGCGAAACACGCGTTGTGTGTTTACCTTTTTCACGGAACACTACGGAACGTGAAACGCGCGTAGTGTGGACCGACCTTAAAGGGTTGACATATCGATGGGGATCGGAATCGTTCGAACGTTTGTAGATTTCCGTTATTTTCGCAATCGGTCGATAGTCTGACGCCCGCGGAAACGCGATAGTCTGGGGCGTATTGCGACTTTCTGCGGACGGTCGTTTGACGCAGAAAACGACTTGCGACCAACATGTCTCGCACGCGAAACTGGTTTTCGGATAGCAGTTCTGTAGCTCACGATGAGGTCGCCACCGCGCCGCTATTGACTCTACGACTTACCGTAGTCCTCCTCCCGTCCCGGTTATCTTCATACTTGGATTGAAAAATAAGCAGAGAACGCGTGCGCGCGCACCATCTAAACGGTCATGTCAGACGTTGCTTGGCAAAAAAGTCCGTAGCCAGGGACGGTTTAGGGTTAATGCTGCTCCCCCAAAACGTTTTCTTAAACTATAGTCGAATGATTTTAACTGCCTATTACATTTGAAATCGAAACATTTTCTAATAAAAAATACACATTGATGATACTCTAACTCCCTGCCAAATATTTTGCCGACTACGGCCATGGTTCGGTATCATTTAGAATCTAAATTTTAGATCAATGGTTCTTGATACGGGGGGCGTGCCTCCACTCCTAGGGAGGCTTGTCAAAGTTTCAATGGAGAATTGTAGCATAGAAATCGGCCCAAAAGTCAGCGTAACGCATGCGCGTTTCACCAGTGCATTTCATGGGACTTTATTACTATGCGACCAAGTTACCACGGAAATCCACGTCGATTATTGATTACGGTCAGGTTTACCGAGTTACACCTGGACGTTTGTGTTTAGTCATATGGTGTGGCAAGAGTAAAACCATCAATGCGAACCTATTTATAAATAAAACCGATGCGTGCTTTGAAACTCGTGGAAATCAAGTCTCCGTTGACGACTTGTCCAATTTCAATACATATCTTAGAAATTATACGATGTACTAAAAATGCTAATACAAATATTTCAAGTGCACTTTTTATTTTACGTCATACCTGCGATCCGAGCATAATACGATGCGGCATTGCACATTTTTATCGTATCCTAGAAATGTGTTAACCGTCGGCATGAAATTAATGTAGTATATTTTAGAAAGCACACGGTTACGAATTATTTATTAGGCGACCTAGGATCTAACATACATTAACGTGATTATAACGTTCGCCTAAAACGATTAACGTATTTCGATTTCCATACCGATTTCACACAATTCAAACAACAATATTGTTCTAATGACCTATACGCAATAGGCAATAGGTTCCTATCTATTTTAAATTATTATCGTACAAAGAAAAACCAAGTCTCCGGCATCGTCCAGTTCAGTTTTGATACGTATTTTGAAACAATACGAATTGCTCAAATGCCGATACAAATATTTCACTTGTACCTTATATTTTACGTCATACCTGCGATCCCCGCATAATACGATACGGCATTGCACATTTTCATCGTAGCCTAGAAATGTGTTAACCGTCGGCATGGAAATAATTTAGTATATTTTAGAAAGCACAACGATTACGAGTTACTTATTAGACGATATAGGATCTTAATGTATTAACATGATTATAATATTGGCCTAAAACGATTAACGAATTTCGATTTCCATTCGGATTACACGCAATATTAAAAATAATATTGTTCTAACGACGTGCACGCAATAGGCAAACCAATACGCTGTTCCTAGCTGTTTTATGTTATTATCATACGAAGAAAAAATTTTTTCAGAACTATATGGGTGTGTGTGTGTGTGGTTATTATTTTTCTATGTTGGTTGATGTTAATCGCATGTGGCATAACACTCCATTATAAAATAAACGCTCATACGTCGCAAGCCATATAGTTATTAAATAAAAGTGTAATCGTTTTTGCAATATTCTAACACTATTGTAAGACTTGTATTGTTGTAACAATCTCCGATGATAATGATTGTTGTAATGACGCGTGTCTAGTACAAGTTTTTTTCGTGTAAGTACCTATGTTGTTCTACAGGAGTCAGTCCCGATTAATCGAATGTTTTTGTTAACGCGTTATACATCCTGCTGCGCGTAAGCCCGCAAAGTCCGAAAACTCTTCTGATACTGTCGATTTACTCGCGTGGAGCTAATAAGCTCGGATTGAAAATATTTTGCGCTTAAAACGGTTATTACGTCATTGCAGTTTAATCGCGACGATTTTTGGTAACGCGAACTTTACGCGCGTAATATGCAGTTCGGAACTTAATTATAATAATATAGTATTTTGTACATTTTCACCGCGGAAAGCATCCGGCTTAACGTATATACAAATCAAATTTTCTATACAATATTAAATTACGACATTTCTTACCGGCTGTATGCATCCGATAGTGTATGTAAATAGTTTTTGTGGTGTTATAATTGGATTTCAATTTGATTCCGACGAGGGAAATTAGACATACTTGATGAATCGCTTTGTACGCCATGATGTGAAACAGCGATTAATATTGGGTTTCGAACTTCTTATGATGCGTGTTTCAATATGGTTACGTACATATAAAACAGTATTAGTAGTTTCATTGTGGCTTAAATGTTGTGCAGAGTAATTTACCGAATTTCTCCGGATCGTAAGGTGCGTGTGTTAGCACCGTTGTGGTAATATTGTATTACAAAAATAAAATAAAACCAGCGAGAACGTAGATTATCTCCTCGGGTGAACATTCAATATTAATTCGTAATTAAATTTCATATTTTAATATTTGAGATGGTGTATTACGAAAAAATGATTATTTTAATTTTCTCGTCCAAGTACATTGTCGTGTAAAATAATTACATATGTTACAATTTTTCCGAATTACGTTTTATTTACGAAAAGCTCGAACGAATCTATAAAGTATAACAACAGGCCGTAGTGAAAAGGTTAGCAGGTCATGCACCAATCAAGGCTTTCAACAGTAATTAATCTTACAAATACAGTGATCTGGTCCGACGTGTGTACATACGTACATTACACAATAGTACATTTTGTAGTACAGATTTTTTGGTTTTCAGGATCTAATTACATCAAAAATCGATATGTTTACACTTACTTAATCAATATTTTATTTACTTCAGCATCGAATCACATTATTTAATTCCCAAGCACACCTATATCAACTAATCTTGGGTGACCATATTTTTTTAAAAACAAAACAGGACAACGTTTTTCACGCCAACAATAAGAGCTAAACAATATTTAATAGTAGCATAAGAAGACCAAAAATAATGGCTTTAAAATATTGGTAATAATTTAACACTTATCGGATTTGTAAATATTTTATTTTAAACGTTTTTGTAAACTTATTTTCGCCATTGTTTTCTTATTTATTTATTTATTTATTTGTATACAATAGTAAGATATAACGGTAATGTTGTATTTTTTTCCAATTAAATTAAAAATAATAAGCAAAAAATAATTTTGTTATGGTTTTACAAAATATCATTGCATTAACATTTGTCGATATTGAATACATATTCCCATTCGTCCAAGATAAAGTGAAATAAAAACAAAAATTATCCCACAGTTACATTTGCATTATAGAAAGCTCAAAAACTTGTTGATACGTTATTTTTGTCGATTTTTACTTTTGGTAACAAAATACATTTTAAATAATTGTGCGGTTTAGTTAAAATTGGTGTTTTCATCGCAGTTACATTGTTTGTGTTGTGTTGTGTAATTCACTGCTTATTTTAATAGATTAAATCGATTGATATAGATACGTTTTTTAAATAATTTCCATAGGTAGTTCTATTTTTATCAAAAAGAAATAAAAACTAAAAACCGTCAATGAAAACGAAACAACAGATGGTAAACAAAAAGGTTTACAAGTCATATGCTCTACTTAAAATTTTTTACTGGTTATCAAATTAACTAACTAAAAACGAATTGACATTACCGTATGGTATAGTTAAAAATCCCAATACAGTGTGATCACGATAAGTGGAAACACTCAATAACTATGTGCAGGCTTCATATATTTCATGATTTTTTGTCAAAATCACAATCTGATTTTTTGGTTAACTAATAAACATTATTATACACATTTTTAAATAATTAGACTATTTTTGTGACAGTTAATTTTGCGCATGCGCACAATAACTTTTTTTTTTAAAATGGCATCACTTATTTTTGACTTTAAATTATTTTATTTTATTTGTTTTGTATTTTTAATGAATTTTAGTGGTTGGATTTATTTTCTAAGTTGGAAAATGGTCAAGTTATAGCAATTTGAATTTATGTTATTTGCACAATAACAGTGCAACCAAATTCAACTACTAAAATGTATTAAAAAATAAAAAAAATAAAATAATAATTTGTAGGCAAAAATAGGTGATGTCATTTTTAAAAAAAAAGTTGCTGTGCGCATGCGCAAAATTAACTCACAAAAATAGTCTAATTATTTGAAAATGTGTATAATAATGTTTATTAGTTAACCAAAAAAATCAGAATTGAAATATATGAAGCCTGCACATAGTTATTGAGTGTTTCCACTTATCGTGATCACACTGTATTGGTATTGTTAACTATACCATATGGTTATATCAATTCGTTTTTATTTTGTTTATTTGATAACCATAATTTGATAGCTATTCAAAATTGATGTTTACTGTGGTAGGAACTTCAACGATTGATTTTTTTTATAATACAATCTCATATTACGAAATGTATTCACTAAATATTATATACAGCAATAATTATATTTATATGTATTTATCGAAAGAGCGATTATTTTTGTTTTAAAACGCATAATAATAATTTAAACATTATTTTAAAAATAAAATTGTAAACAATGTTTTTATTCATCTCGATATAAATATAATTTTTATAAATATTTATGCATTTATAAAAATTATGATATCACGGTGCAAAATATAATTGTTTTGGTATACCAATTTTTGTGAGTGACCTTGAGTTTATCTTCCCATTTAGATTAATGATTACAGCGAAACCTTTATTAAGGGACACATCTTAATAGTTTATGCATGTAATAGAAATTATAATCTCCTTATTGTGGATACTTAAAACCTGGTACCAAAATTAAATATACTTTTTATAATGGACACAATACATGTTTATTTTTCGAGCACTTCCAGATTAAATATTGTGTTTTAAAAACAAAATTGTTCGTGGAAGTAAAATAGCCGAAAACCGTTTAGCGGTTTTATTATGTGTAAATATGGTCGAGGAATTTGAAACTTCGATAATAATTAGCAAATCACTAAAACCACGTTATTTCAAAAGTGTAAATATATCAACGTTAGGTGTTAATTGGAAAGCTAACGATAAAGCATGGATGAATCGAGATTTAATGACAGACTGTTTAATGTATTTTAACAGGAAAATGAAATTAGAAAAAAACGATATTGTATTTCTAGATTATGCTAACTCATATCTTGATACATTAAACTAAATATAATAAAATTAATATTCTTACTTCTAAATACAAATTTAGTTAGCCAACCACTAGATCACCGAATAATTCAACATTTTAAAGCTCATTATCACAACCGATTACTTCGTCATATTTTATCTAGATTGGATCAAAATATAAAAAAACAAATTTATGAACGGTTTAAATGTGATTTTTTGGATAAAATCTGTATTAAAAATATTAAACCAGAGATAGTCAAAAATTGTTCTTATAAGTCGGGATTTTTTTTGTCCGATACAGCGAAATACGTAATAGACATGAAAATGATCGTAACTTCAACATATTCTTAGAACTTTTATCGAGTACTGTTAAAATTGAAGATTATATTTTTATAGATCATAATATTTTTACAGAAAACAATACATTCTGATATAATCAATTGTAATCTAGACAATTTGAATGAAAAATTAATCGAACAACTCTATCACATTCGCGATTAGGACATCGTGAAAGAAAATTTATAATTATTTTATTATTATTCAACGGTATTAGTACATTTTATTTATTTTTGTATAATGTCGGAAAATATTGAAATAATTACAAGTAACCAAGAACATGTAATTATTTCACACGAGTGTTTAACAAAAATTGGACATACATAATTGATCGATACAAATTTTATCTGCACGGTCTTATTAGTATAATAAAAATGAATTATAAAATGAATTAACAATTTGTGTATCTATGAGACGTCCATCGACAGCACTCTAGTCTGCTGTATGATCTCCATCTAATTTGAGAAACCTGTAATTATTTTTGGTAAATATTTTAACAGTACACTTTTTTTTTAACACCTCCACCTCTTTATGTCAATTTTAAATTCAACTTTGCATATAAATTGAAAATTGACATAAAGAGGTGGAGGTGTTAAAAAAAAAGTGTACTGTTAAAATATTTACCAAAAATAATTACAGGTTTCTCAAATTAGATGGAGATCATACAGCAGACTAGAGTGCTGTCGATGGACGTCTCATAGATACACAAATTGTTAATTCATTTTATAATACATTTTTATTATACTAATAAGACCGTGCAGATAAAATTTGTATCGATCAATTATGTATGTCCAATTTTTGTTAAACACTCGTGTGTGATTTAAAATTACAAGGTACAGGAGTTCTCAAAACTATTAGAAACAAATATTATTTTGATTAGGAGGAATACGGAACATAATATTTGGCGGAAAACGAACACAGTGATAACCGTTGTGTGTCACTTTGGCGGAAAAGGGGAACTCCCGAAATAAAGTTTTTTCGTGGCATAGGCGATTTTGTGATATTATTTGTTTAACAATGTAGGTTATTTACTATAACACGATTGACTTGAAAATTATATTGAACCCTAAAAACAGTCATTTTTAGGAACAATGTAATTTTCAAGTTAATTGCGTATTAGGAAATTACATTAAATGTTTAACAAATTATGAAACTACCTATACTACTAAAATAATACTTTATTTCACCTTATATATGGATATAAAAAAGTTCCTATGTTGCTATTAATAATTCAATTCTAACTTTGTGTACATTAATATTTTAAAAAAGAACCGGATGGGCCTCACTCTGCTGTACAGTTAGGGGTGGAGTGCACCTCGCTTATAGGATAGGTCATTATTATAATGGATTTGTTAAATTTGAATGCAATGATAGATATCATTGTATACGAATAACGATTCTGAACGGAGTTCATATGTTTGTCTAGGATATAATACATTGTTATTTATAAACATTGTAAAAAGTATATTTTATTTTGAAACGAAAAATATATTTTTCAATTAGGATGGGTTGGCAGTTGCATACAGCAACATAATTTGTCAGTCTAGAACATTCTACATTATATTATATTTTACATGTAATTTTATGTCAATATTCGCTGTTCAAACGCTTATAAAAAAAAATTGTGCCTATGGATTTTAATAATTTTTGAATGACTTTAAGAACTACTTCTGTGGAATCTTCTATTAAATTTTCAAGTATTTTGTACGAGCCAAATTTTTTTTATCACCGATCATAAAAATAAAATGTAAAAAAATCGAATATTTTAAATGCCTATAAGTGGCTTAAAAATCAATATAATATTTTGAAAAAAATATTGCATAAAAGAAATACCAATCTAAACAGCTGGTAGAAATTTCAAAAATCTGCGACTTATACTTTTTGAATTATAACAAATATTTAAAATCGATTGAGAATAAATCGCTATTTTATGCAATTTCGTAAATATTTAAATTTCAAACAGTCATAAAATTTTTTCCTCTAAGTTCGGTAGAAATTTTTTTAAAGATTTTTGAAGAGTAGCTTATAGATAACCTAGTATTAAAATTTTGAACCTTAAGTATGAACAGAAAAAATTTTATGAATTTTTACCTACAAAATAACTTGCAAATTATCGTGATTTTTACACATTTTATACAAATTTGAGCATTAAGGGTTTATAAAAAAAAATTGAGTTAACCGATCACCGATATTTTTTAGTTACGATAAGTTTAACTTATTATAAACCTAGTATAAAATTTTCAAGAGTTTTCGCTCAACCAATTAAATTTTATAGATGTTTAAAAACAAAAATTTTACAAAAATCGAAAATTTAAATTGTCTATAAATAAGTCAAAATATGTCAAAATACTTTGAAATCTTAACCATGTATAGAGAACGTCAATATAAAGATTTGGTGAAAATTTCAAGTTGTTGCGGTTTTTCATTTTTGAGTTAGAGCATTTTAAAAAAAACCGATATCTTTGTCAGTCTAGAACATTCTACATTATATTATATTTTACATGTAATTTTATGTCAATATTCGCTGTTCAAACGCTTATAAAAAAAAATTGTGCCTATGGATTTTAATAATTTTTGAATGACTTTAAGAACTACTTCTGTAGAATCTTCTATTAAATTTTCAAGTATTTTGTACTAGCCAAATTTTTTTTATCACCGATTATAAAAAAAAAATGTAAAAAAATCGAATATTTTAAATGCCTATAAGTGGCTTAAAAATCAATATAATATTTTGAAAAAAATATGACATAAAGGAAATACCAATCTTAACAACTGGTAGAAATTTCAAAAATCTGCGACTTATACTTTTTGAATTATAAAAAATATTTAAAATCGTTTGAGAATAAATCGCTATTTTATGCAATTTCGTAAATATTTAAATTTCAAACAGTCATAAAATTTTTTCCTCTAATTCCGGTAGAAATTTTTTTAAAGATTTTTGAAGAGTAGCTTATAGATAACCTCGTGTTAAAATTTTGAACCTTAAGTATGAACAGAAAAAATTTTATGAATTTTTATCTACAAAATAACTTGCAAATTATCGTGATTTTTACATATTTCGTATAAATTGGAACTTTGAGCACTTATAAAAAAAAATTGTGACTTACGATTTTAGATTTTTTTTTATCAGTTAAGGAACAACTTATAAGAAGCCTTGTATTAAATTTTCAAGATTTTTTAGGCAGCCAAAAAAATTTTATCGTTATTTAAAAAAAAAATACTTAAAAAAATTGAAAATTTCAATTGTCTATAAATAGCTTAATAAAAGTCAAAATACTTTGAAAATTTAATGGTGTATAGAGAACGCTAATCTAAACATTTGGTGAAAATTTCAAGTATTTACATCGATTAGTTTTTGAGTTATAGCAAAATAAAAAATTTGATTATGTCGAAAACTGGTTTTGCGTAAAAACTCCCGTTTTTCCCAAATTTTTTTATGGTTTTTCCCGTCGCATTTAAAAAATATTGGAAATTTTTAACTTTTGACCCCCCAAAGTACCAAATAGATTCACTTTCCTTTCAGAAAAGTTGCTACATAAGGCAATCGAAGCATTTTAACTGCCCCAAAACGTGTCGACAGACACAAAAAAAAAAAAAAAAAAAAAAAAACACACATCATTGTAAAATCAATACATTCTTCACTCCGTTCAGAATCTAAAATATCAAAAAAAACAAAATAGAAATGTTAGAAACATTTTAAAATAATTCATTTATTTATATGTATGAATATATTATATGGAAGTATACATTTTTAATACTTTTATTTAATTTTAATACAAAAGAATAAAATGTGAAATAGCGTGATACGTTTGAATAATTTTAAGTTAATAATATAATTCAATAATTTAACAGAACAATAGTATATGCTCAGAACACTTTTTTGAATGTAAAAATTAATTATTATTATTTTTTAATTCGTTTTTTTGTCTTAATCGATTAAGCTCAACTAATACAGAAATATTCGTAATGCCGTTTTGAAAATTTGAAATGCGGTTATTATATAATAGTATATTTCATAACTATATGTATAAGAAATAAATAAAATAAATTTAATGAAGTCATGATAAAATTATTTCTAATGGTTTAAATAAAAAACATTATTGAGGGGAAAATTATGTGAGAAATGAGTACAGTTGTTTGTGTTAACAACTGAGAACCTAAACAGAAGATAATTTGTACCCAGAGATCGATTTAAAGAAATTTTTTCAAATTTTTTGCTAATACATAGCCGAATAATAATAATTAAAAACTAAAATTACAAAAAAAATACTTAAGTCACCAAAAGTTCAAATTGTAGTAATAAGTTAACATCAAAATTTATTTGAAGAGACCTCAATTCTATATCAAATGTATTTCAGTTCGAGTTATCGTGACAAGATTGTATATTATTTAATAAAACTTTTCATTTTAATGAATGAAATACTAATGAATTATATGAATAAATAATAAGATAGTATCGTAAATGATATCTAAATTTTATTAAAATAAAGTAACTTTTACAATACGAAATATCGGGTCTAACCTATATAATGTTTTGGATGTTTTTTTTATTTTTTCGCGAAGCTATATACTCCAGGAGAATGTGCAAAAAAGACATTTAGCCCAAAATGGCTTTTTGGCTGAAATTATGAGATTACACTGGGGAAAATTTATGAGAAGAACTGTGTGTTTTAAATAGTTTGCAAGACTTAGCGTCTTAGCGGTTATCGTAGCCCGCATTATATTTAAATTTACAAGGGGAAACTATCAATCAACATGTACATTTTGTGGCAAAATAACATGAATAGCATAGACTTTTTTGAAATGAAATGATTAAGTTATTGGTAAATAGCAGGCCGATTCGTGAAGAAAACTCTAGAAGTAATTGCTATTCGCTCAATTACCCGATAACGTTAAATATGGTAAAAATAAGAAAAAAATAAAAAGTAAAGTTTTTAAAAATAATAATTTACTAATTAGGTGCATTTGAAATCCTTTAATATATATTTTAAGGATACATATTACTATAGCATTGATTTATGTAGAAGCACAATACACGTATTCAGCTATAGAACATAACATAAAGCTGAGTAAATATATATATATTATTATGCATTTTGATGTTACATAGTGGGGTAATAGTTTTCAGTGAACTAAAATATCGAAATATTGATATCTCCCTTAACTAACGACGTGTATTGTTAATAAAATAACTATAAAAATAAAAATTAGTAAATAGTTAGTTTAATACATAAATAAATAGTTTATTTATAGAATTTAATAAGGATATTTTGTCGAAATAAATAAATGCTTATTCTGGAATATTATTATAATTGTAATGTACAGTCGATTTAATATTAAAAACATAATATATAATCCATTTATTAAAACATATTATATATGTGTTAATGATTCTTTAATTTTATTTAGAGATTCAAATAGACGCAGAAAATTTTGTTAAATATTTAAACAAAATAAAGAAAAACATTCAATTTACACTTGAAATATAAATAAATAATAAATTTAATTTTTTAGATCTTACACTTTCCATAAATGATAAAAAATTTGAATTTAGTACTTACAAGAATCTTATATAAACTGATGCTATATACTACATGAATTTAATCACCCTTATTCTCAAAAAATATCATTTTTTAATTAACTTTTCAATTTATCATTTGATATTCTATAGATTTGATAATTTTTCAATAAATAAACATAATTATCAATACGAGTTTAATATTATATATTGTATCCCATAAAATTAATTTCAATTTAAATATTATTAAGAATTGCATAAACGAATTAAAGAAAAATAAAACCCAACTCACCTAATTATGTTAATTATTTAAGTATGCTACGAGTATACAAGAAAATAATATATCTAACAAATTCGCCAAAATCTAAACAATAATATAAATAGTGTAAAAATTGTTTTTTAAACTAATAATAATTTAATTAAGCATATAAGTAATAAAGCTAAACATTGCATAAAATGTCCCCCTTTTTATGAAAATTCTAGTATATATATATATACATACAAAAACTTAAATATAATTGTAATAAATTTTACATAATTAAAACAAATATAAATTTTAAAATAATATAGTAAAAGCACATTTCTTAAGTGAATACTTCCTCTAATTTAAATTTCGCTAATCATGTTATAGACAATTAACAAATTTGATATAAATGCAAATTTAATACCAAAAATAAAATGTACATTAATTCAATCTTAAAAGATTATTAAAATTTAAATGTACAAAACTTATTTCAATACATTTTAGATAATGATAAATAATAATCTCCAAAATATTTATATTTCTTAACATGTCTATCTCTAATAGGAACTCATAATAAATAATCTCTCCTATTAAAACAAATTATCTCTATGATAAAAAAATAATTCTTTTTGATATTTTCTATCTCTTATTTTTTTCATATTTCGTTGCGATTTTATTCACTTTATAAGTATGATGATACATTTTTAATTCAAAACTGGTCTTACATTACAAATTTAATAATACTCCAGGCTCAGAATGTATATATTTATTCCTACCTATAAACTATTTATATATATTATTATATTAAAATTGCTATAAGTTGTAAATGCAAATATCATATGTCAGTCTTATCCGAGTACTCGTTATTATATACGATGTTTTTAAGCCTCAAACAGAAAAAAAAACTCCCAGTTAATACACTACAATGAAAGTGGATAGAGTATGGTTATTATTGTACGAATTGTAAATTGTACATCACCTTTTGTATAATATTTAAACAATAATATATACTCGTTAAAAATTTGCTGCAAATTATATAATATTATAAATATAATTAATACTTAAAACCAATGATTTTCAAACTTTTCTATTTACAGAGCCCTTATGTTTCTAAATAAATTTACGATGCCTCAAAAATTTTGGATTTTTTTTATCTGAGGCAGTAATATTTATCAATTTTATATTGAGAAAAACACAATCTAAAATTAAATTTTTTTTTACTCTGGTTTAGTAATTTTCAGTGAAAATTCTGAGCGTTTTATGTTGTATTGAAAAATTTACTTCATTTAATTTTACGGAAATATCAGTCAAGTAATGAAATCGAAGTAACCGAATTTTGTTAGAAGCCTGAATTGTAAATTAAATGTGTCTTACTAAATCGTACATCAATCCCTAGGGCTCCGCGGAGCACACAGTCTGAGAACCGCTGTTTTATACGACAGTTACGAGTAAAATTTTAGAAAAATAAAATGTTACGTACCTGTTGAATATTCCCAAAGGATTATGATGAAATATTATTTTGAATTACAAATCATACACGCACAGTTCGTTCAAATGTTCACAAAAATTGTGGTCTGTAGAATTTTCATAACAAATTATAAACACATTATGTGATAGCTCTACCGCGGTGTCTGTGATTGACAGCTTACGCTGAATACATTTTGTACTTTATATTTTTTTAACACTTTGTACCAAGGATGTTCATAATTAAAAGCCAAATGGTCACGGTGAGGTGACCAGAGTTAAGCTAACGTTATAAATAATTAATAATGATTGTTACATATTTTATTAAACAATACTATAATATTTAAAATGTGTATTAATTGTACAATTGTAAGTTTGAATGATATATGATAATTTTAATATGTTTATATTAAGTATTTGTTACCAGAACTCATGTTTTTCTATAACAAGTATAGCTTCTAGATAAAATAATTGTATATCAAGGTTTTTAATATGAATGTAAACATTTAAATATTATTATTATTCATGCACATTTATATTTTTAAAATTTAAATTTAATTCAAGTTCAATAACGAATAGCTAAACCTCTACAAAATATGGACTCACGTGCGCATTGTCACTTATAACGTAATAAAAAATTAACATACCGTGATTTTACGTAGTATCGTATTGTTTTTTATTTTTAATATTGCGTTTTACTGTAGTTGGTTGACACAAAAACATTGCAGTATTGATAATACTACAATGGAATGTATGTGAAATGTGATCTTATTTTTTACACAATTTTAAGATTTCGTCATTTTTCCATATTTGTCGATCAACGAGGTGGTTTGACGAGCTTAGATTTTCTGAAACGTCGAACCATAAGAATCTCACGGTAAACGTTTCTTTGACTTGACATTTTTAATTAATTTCCAATATTGATAATAATAATTATTAATCAGTAATATAACTAATATGTGATAATAATTGTTAACTATTTCTTTAGTTTTCTTTGCTTTTGTTATTACAGTCAATACGCAATAATAAATCAAAATGCATATTCGATCTGACGTTAAATAAATTTAAATAAAAAGTTTAAAACCCGATATCCGCGAGATAATTTATAATTGTAACGAACATTAAACAAAATCAAAATATCAGAGTTTCATATCAGAATTGAAAAATTCATAAAATCGTCCAAACCAAACGGAAATAAACTGTTGAAAAGATATAATATATATAATTTAGTATCTGACGTGAACAATTAATTGTCCTGCTAATAGAATATATTGATTTTCAGTACAACGTACACAATGAAGACTTTATAAGTACTCTAAATGATATTAATGTATTAATCGGTCACTGTTGTAAAAACCATAAAATACAAACTATTAATCAAAAGATTTAAAAATATTATGTGAAAACTGATTAAATGTACTTTAAATCATTGTACGTTAGTAAAATAATGGTAGAACTATAACTTTTAGGTATAATCTAAAAACAGAGTTTAATTTTTTAAACAATTCCAATAATTATTGTATCAAAATTAAAAATTTAATATGGGCTTAAATAAAATATGTTACTAAATAACAAAAATTAAGTGAAATACCAGATGAAGAAACAAGTAAAAGAAAAAAAAGAGAAAAAAAGAAACGAAGAAGGACGAAAATAAAAAGCATTAATTGAACTAACTATAATCATGTTTTAGAAATAATAACTTAAAATAATGCCAAGCAATACAAAAGTGGTAGTGAATTTGATAATCCAAACAAACAAAAGAAGTAAAACAATCAGTACAAACATCAGTAAAACAATTTGAATTCTAAGTTTTCGAAACTCTAAACATCAAAATTATTAATATAGCAATGTAAAACAACTGAAACATGTACGAGTATAATATAGTTATGTAACCAATTTTAATTATGTAAAGAAGAATTTTTTTAAAAAAAAGCAAAAGATTTTTGTAAAGTTATAATTTCATTAAGAAGAGCAGTCGAAAACTTTTTGCATTTTTAATGTTCAGGATATTAGTATGATCGACGCAACGGTGTTCAATAATGTAAAAGAATACATTTTGTTTATGTCATCCAGAAACACATGCAATTCTAAATTGTAAAAAATACAATAACAATATACTAGTTCTAGTTAATTTTAATATTTAAATTACATTGCTCGTTTAACGGTGGGCATTATAAATTATTCAAATTTGCTCATAAAGTCTGGGCCCAGTACAAATGGACTGGGCTAAGAGCCAATTATACATTACTCGATAATACACTTTGCCCTTAACATATACAATATGTACATATATATATATATATATATATATATATATATATATATATATATATATATATATATATATATATATCACAACTTGTGCCGCGGTCGACTTTCTTTTTACAATGCAAATCTACAATAATATTTATAAAAATATAGTTTAAATTGTATAAGTAAAAAAGCATTTAGCATTCATAAAAAATAATTTTAAGCTCCTATTCATGTTATATACGATCATTTTATTATAATGATTTTAAAGGTCTTTTAATCTATCATTATTAATATTATTTTTAACGTATTGAAAAATTAAGAAATTCTGAGAATCATAACATATTCATTTGATATTTTAGTATTGAAAAAATCGAACCAATTGTTATTAATTTAATACATTATATTGTCAATTATATCTATAAGAAAAATTATCTGCTCTATTTATATCGTCCGTATTAGGTATATCATTTTGTTATTTCGAAATAAATAATTATTATTTTATATAATGTATAAATATATTTATACATATTATAAATTATTATTATATTTTTAAATTTTTGCATTTTTTGCATACGATTGTTTGCCTTAGTAATGCAACTAAATCAGTGAACTTCATTAATATTTATAGAACTATAGCGTTCAAAATTAATTTTAAACATAATTTATAATTATATTTACGTATTTAAAAATTCAACAGAAATAATTATTACTAAGAAGTTCATTGCATTTTGAAGACCAATGAAAATTAAATAGTTAATCTTAAAAAAATAAAAATTAAATGTACAGTATCTTTCTTAAATATTTTTATTACCAGTAAAATTTGTAATTATAACTTGATTATTCATTTTTATCATTAATTTGCATTTTGTGAATTGATCAAGATTATATTATTGATGAATCAAAATAAAATAATCGATAAAATCGATTCATGTTAATGAATCAAGTTGTTGATGAATTTTTCTGGACACTAATAGTTAACGTAATGCGGTGTTATTATATGTTATTAAACAGACTTTTCAAAGTACAACTCTCGCAAAAAAAATAAAGTTTTATACACATATATCTGACCCATATTCAGTAATAAAAAATAGATTTCAAAATGAGTGAACAAATTATTAAATAAGACAATTTTATAATTACGTTAAATACATTTTCGTTGGTTTTGTCATTTGTTGATAAGTATTGCACTCTGACTAACAAATAATTTGTATGCACAACAGGTTATTGTCGTCAACAAAACATTACTTGCAGTGTGGGTATTTCAGTCAACATTTATCGTAAACTTAACACACTTAACATTTAAACCTTATTGTTTGTGTTTTTATTTAATTTATTGTATTTTTTTTCTTAGATTTTTTTTGCGTGGGCCGTGTGCAAGTATAATACATACAAATATTACGGAAGTATACAATTTATGTCTGTTATAACGTTAGAAAATGAGTATAATTCATTTTATCTTAACGACGAATTTATTAATTTACACTATTATCTTAATTTTCGTATTATTTTTTCAATGACACCAATATTTTTTTTTACTGTTCTTGTTTTTGTTCTTTTAAATATAAATCAAATAATGGTTTCTTCGAAATATCTCGTTTAAATAATTGAGTGTTTAAAAATTAATAACAACTGACCAATGAAAATGCATTCCAAGCCGAATTAAAAAATTAAAAATTAACTGATTGAGTGTTTTTTATATAGCTTGAAGCCAAGATTTTATTCGATAAGTTTACAAAAAATCCACGTCTTTCCAAAAAATATTTATGATATTATTATAGGTTTTTGAGGATGGTTATATATATATATATATATATATATATATATATATATATATATATATATATATATATATATAACATTTTTTTTAAATGTTGAATGTTTCATAACAATTGTTAAAAGTCAATGTAGGGTACGACCACTTAAGACCCTGCATTACAGTGTACGAAAACAAAAACATCAATAAGTGTAGTATAAGAATATTTTTTGTTAATTATAACCAACAATATATTATTACAAAAATGATAATTTTTGTTTATTATTAGTGCTCGATAATATCCGATTATATATGCGCTTTGCATTTATATACATATAGAACAAACTTTATGTTTTGATACAAAGCGTACAAATGACACCGATGTTATTAAAATAGTGTTACTAAAAAAATAATTTACATTTTCCAAATCATTAAAAGTCTTACATATCATAATTTTCATGTGAAAACTATAGGTCACTGATATTGGTACTACATAATCAATTTTTTTTTCAATACTAAGCATTAACAATAACTGATTTGTAATAAAATGTTAACAAACAAAAACAAATGTATATAACGAACATTTCGGAATTTATAATCTGAATAAAACTAGGTCCATTTCCCCAGCACCCCCACTTTCAAGTTTCGGGTCCGATCCGGTCCAAATCGTTTGTACCTCGTTTGTACCTGATTGTACCTCTAGTCCCTTCGTTTGTACCTCAACAGTTTTTAAGTTATAACAATTTTAATTGTGGGGGTGCTGGGGAAATGCCTGCACCCCCACTTTCGAATTTCGGGTCCGATTCGGTCCCAATCGTTTGTACCTCGTTTGTACCTGATTGTACCTCTAGTACCTTCATTTGTACCTCAACAGTTTTTAAGTTATCCCTATTTTAGTTTTGAAGGTGTTGGAGAGATGCTTGAACCCAGCTCGACCTTTAAATTTCGGGTCCGATCCGATCCCAAACGTTTGTACCTCGTTTGTTCCTGATTGTACATCTAGTCCCTTCGATTGTACCTCAACGGGCTTAATTAATCCCAGTTTTATTTTTACAGGGGTGACGGGGAAATTACCCTTTTACCCTGGGACATGAAAACAGTGTATTGAAAGTTAAATTTTTTCTATGATACGTTTGTTAACGGATATCAAGTTATACCTGTCTTACTATCAAGTACATTTTCAACATTTTTTAAGTTCGTGTTGGTAAAATTTTAAAATTTTGCATAATTTTGTATTTTCCGCATCAAATGTATTTCCATGACTAGTGTAAGTGTAGGCTTACATCATATTCAAATTTACAATGTATTTTTAATAAAAATTAAATAAACAAACGGTTGAATATAATAATTTCTATATGTTATAGTTGTATACGTATTAATCAAAAGTAATTTCATTCTGTTTTCATAAACTATATACACAATTATTTTTTATTCACTATTTAAAAATATGTATTTTCTTTATAAAAAATAAAAAATAAAACGGTCGTATTTAAATTGATCGAACGGTATTTTATTTTGATTATTATAACTCTAATATTGACATTTTCTCATAATAAACAGTTTTGCTAAATATTTTTGCTAACTACCTATTAACACAAAAATTACTCACATATATTTAACGAGAAATTATTGAATTTTGATAACATCTATAATAACCAGATTAAAAGCCAACAATTATAGAGGATTTTTTCAGTATTTGATGGAATAATCTTTTCTCAGATAAAATAATATTATCGCAGAGCAGATGATGTCGGATTATAATAAAATTATGCCGTCGGTCCTTATGTTGAAACCGTTGACAATTCGTAGAAATATACACTGACGGTTTTTTTCTTATTATAACAATTAACTCACCTACGACCAATACATCAATGTTTCACCACGCCATTTACGTGTTCCTAAATAATTACACAAACTACATGGTAAAATATTTCAATATTTGAGTTCTAATAACAAAATAAATACCATTGAATCAATTTGAATAAGACACATATTACGTTTTATTAAGGAATAAAATAAATATATATTTTAAATAGTAAATTAAAAAGAAATACGTATATAGTTTTTCAAACAAAATTAAAGTAAAGTTGATTAGTATAATTTTTGTAACAATTTTCATACACATATATTTATATTCAACCGATTGTATTTTAATTTGTTTTTATTAAAAACGCATTGAAAATTTGAATATGATGTACGCCTACACTTATACTAGTCATAGAAATACATTTGAAGCAGAAAATGCAAAATTCCAAATCATTTAAAGCAAATGGAATTTAAAATTGTTGAAATTGTACTTGATAGTAAGACAGGTATAACTTAATATCCGTTAACAAACGTATCATAGAAAAAATTTAACTTTTAATACACTGTTTTCATGTCCCAGGGTAAAAGGGTAATTTCCCCGTCAACCCTGTAAATAAAACTGGGATTAATCAGGCCCGTTGAGGTACAATCGGGAACAAACGAGGTACAAACGTTTGGGATCGGATCGGAAGCGAAATTTAAAGGTCGAGCTGGGTTCAAATATCTCTCCAACACCTTCAAAACTAAAACAGGGATAACTTAAAAACTGTTGAGGTACAAACGAAGGGACTAGAGGTACAATCAAGTACAAACGAGGTACAATCGATTGGGACCGGATCGGACCCGAAATTCGAAAGTGGGGGTGCAGGCATTTCCCCAGCACCCCCACAATTAAAATTGTTATAACTTAAAAACTGTTGAGGTACAAACGAAGGGACTAGAGGTACAATCAGGTACAAACGAGGTACAAACGATTTGGACCGGATCGGACCCAAAATTTGAAAGTGGGGGTGCTGGGGAAATGGACCTAATAAAACTTAATTTTTAATTTTCCGGTGCAAGCGTCAACTACGAATTTCTAATTAGTAGTACGAATCATTGTGAATTAGTTACTTAATTATATTATAAGTATGTTTTTGTTTAGAATTTTAAATTTGTGGTCCCTATGTAGAACACATTGGCGGATGTCCGAGAGGGGGGAGCTAAGCTCTCTTCATAAGCGTTCCAAGCCCTTCAAAAAATAATTGGTGAATTTTAAAAATATTGTTTAGATGAATACATATATTTTAAATAAAAATAATAATGTTAAATGTTTAAGAAAAAATATTTTTTTATAAAATAGGTAATTATAGAGAGTTATATAGGATATCAGTGGAATCATTTTTGAACAACTATAATATAAAAATTATAAATACTCCATACTAGTGGCCGGCAACCGATTTAGACTCTTGAGCTATATTCAAAAATTAAAAAAGGGTTCGCGGATCAAACAGTACAAAAAATGATATGCTATTCAATTTAACTTCTTTGTTTTAGAGGGGATTTAATAAGGGATGTATAAAATAAATGCGCAGGCATGATCTCAGTATTGCAGATTTTAAAACTATTGTAAAAAATGAAATACCTATAAATGTGTATAAATTATTATAAGTTGAACTAACTTTAGCGGTTGCGTCTGCGACGTGTGAACGTAGTTTTTTAGTTATGTGAAAAATAAAAACATGGATGAGAACTTTGGTGCTTCAAGATTGGTTCACTAATTTTTGAATTTTTCGCATAGAAAAAGACTTTACTAAATATCTTCCAGAATGGTGGTTTTGAAATAAAGTATTTACAGCTGTTATTACTTTGGTACTTGTTTATACTTTTATTTTTCTCATATGAACTAGATACTACCTAATATACCATATTTATTTGTATTCTTTTGTTACTTGTCAAAACTTCACTGCACAGGAGGACTCAGCATACCACAAGTGTCAATTGAAATAGCAATAAAATTTTTTCTAGCAATATAAAAATAGAGTGAACCTACTAGGTATTGTCACAATTCGTTACAATGCGATTCACATTGCGATTAAACAACTAAAAATATAAATAAATATGGTTGATATTATTAATTATAATCTATAAGTTCCAAGAAAATGAAAAACCAAAGGGTGTGTGGGAGAGAAGACCCCCACGGCATATATTTACAAAATAAATACAAGCCTCCCGAATTGTCAATGGATATCCATCAATAGTCAGTGATCTTGAAAAAACGTATTATTATTATTTTGACGTTTATTGCAATGAACGTTTTTTAAAATTGATTCTCACTTATTAATTATAATTTAGCTTAAAGTGAGAACGATTGGTTAATAATATTGTTTTCACATTTTAATAACCAACTCCGCCATCATGGGTTAGATTAATTTTTACCTATATCCATATGAGAATTACGAATTTTATAAATATTAATAATAAATTAATAAATTAAATGTTACTATTCATATATATAAATATATATTATTATTCAAGTATATTTGCCGATATTAGGATGATCACTTTCAAATTATATAATAATGATATAAACGCGATCATTTCCTAACAATAGGATATTACACTATTACACATTTATATATATATATATTTATAAACTTGGCTTTGTTAATTTTTCACACGAAATCTTAAAATATGTATTGAGGACATCAAACGATTTCCGATTGTCGAGTGATCCAAATATTTATACATATGTATATCAATACAACAATAAACAGCAATCAAATAACAATATAGATTTATATGTGTATTTACACGTCTTATATCGTGTATCTATTAGCTTCATTAATAAACATACATCTATAGAAGGTAATTAAATAGCCGATTATAACTATACTTTGATATTCTTTGGCGAGAAAAAACCTCTCCAGGAAGATAATTTAATGATTTTCGGAATTAAAATATTTATAAAATAACACTGGCAATGGTTGAACTGTATAAGGAATTAGCATTTGAATTATTACCTCCTACGTTAATTCAATTTTACACAAAAATAAATGGTTAGTTATTTGATCAGGGTCATTGGTCAAATAAAATAAATCTACTGAAAAACGAAAACGTTTTATTGTTCAGAGTTTTATTCAGCAGCAGTATCTTTTGATATTTTATAAACAACTGAAATAGGATATATAGCTGTAAAATACATTGAAATAATATACATGGGTATGCAAATAATATATATATATACAGGTATGTATATGTAATTATGGATTTCTTATTTTTAATATTTATCGTATGCTCAAGCATTCGTATTCTAGTAATAGTTTTAGCCTCCTCCCTCTTATTAAACTTTTTCTTTGCATTGATTTATATTTACTTTCCGTTTAAAATTTCAGATTATAATTAATTGTTATAATGTTTATTGATAAAAGCAAATAAAAAAATAAAAAATAAAATTCGATGTAATTCATAATGACAATAATTTTCGAATTAGGTGTGAAAATAGTTTTTATCACGGTTCCTAATTATAGCAATTATATTTACGAATAATGTTTAAAATTAAGAAATTAATGCATATTTTTTTACGACTTCGAAAGATTATTATTTTTTTTTAAATACGCATGAAATTTTTTACAACTATATATAATATATTATTAAATTCTGTATGAAATAATGTTTGACTATACAATATTATTTTTCCTATACATTTCGACACGTAGTAGTGAGTTCAAAAGTTTCATAGAGTTATTTTTAAACACAAATATTGGAAAGAAATGATATACTTTCAGCAGGTAATTTTTCATTTTTTTTTTCACTACATTTCTTTAGCGAAAGAAAAATTAAAAAAAAAAAATTGTAAATTAAGTTGAATATCTTACCATTACCAAAGTATTTACATATATATATATATATATATATATATATATATATATATATAGTGATATATTATCGTGAATATATATATATATATATATATATAAGAAATATTAATACAACACTAGTCCAAAAGGTGTCACATTTACTATTAAAAATTAAACATTTTTTATGAGTTTTTAAAATGTAACGTATAAAATAAATTTAATTATTTTTACTAATATTTAATGTGATATATATATATATATATATAAATATATATATATATATATATACATTTTATGTCTCAATAAAAAAACAAATAAAAATCAAATTAACACAAATATTTACAATAGTAAACAAATTAATTCTCACTCTTAAATCCAGTATCAATTTATTATTGTATTTTCTTAATAATTTTATTAAAAACTGTTAAAAATGACTTTTACTTGTAAAAAATATTCTTACGATGATGATTTTATGATTTTAAATCATATATTTCATATTATTTTTGAGACTGAAATTGTATAATAATATTTTAATATATTCATTGTATTGATGCATAAAATCGCTTTTATTAAATATCACGAAGAATTATCAGTTAATTGAAAAACAATAAATAATATCATGGATGGAATAAGAAATGTTGTTTAAAATTAAGAAAATAGCAATAATGAAAAATGTATATAACTTACGATATAATAGTTCTTAATATTATAATTGTTGGTTATTTTCAGAAGTATATCATGTATTGTTAGACACTCGATACCACTATCACCAATTATTTCAAGGCAGAAAAATATACTACATATTACGGTTTCATTTTCTAAATGATTTGACAATTCCTCGACTAATGAAAAATATTGACTAATAATAAAGTAGTTTTGAAATAATACTATTTGTTGGTTTATAGAAAGTTGTAAACATCGTTAATAATTTATGCTAACTAAATGATAATCCATATTTAATGATGCAGTGTATAACTTTGGGTTACTTTAAATTAGTAACATTTTAAAATCACAAACTAGTCTAATTTGATAATATTCAAATTTGGTTGAATGAAAAAAAATTGGATCATGTTTCGTAAAATTTTGCATTTTACGATTGTTTTAATTATAGATTTCGTCGAATAGAATTATAATTTTGTGTAAATTACGATAAAGCGTTTTGCTTAACCATAAAAGCATACTTAAATACACTTAAAATAATTCCAAAGTCTTTTTCAAAAATTTCTTTATTAGAATTTAAAATAGCTTTTAGATACGAGTATGACCATTTTAAAACATGGATTACAATGGTCTACCCTGTTTCTGTATTTACCATCACGTTTTATCATAAAACTATTAATATGAAATTCTTACCTTTCAATGATCCTGACTGGTCAATAAGTAAGTCAATCACAATGTAAGTGATATTTTAAAAAATTACTAGATTTTTCACGACACAGAAAATCCCATCCCCTACATATTCGATTTCATCTACTTTAATGTGTATTTGATATTAATGTAATAAAACTAAATATTAATAAAACTGAACAAAAATCATTTTTTTTGTTAGCGCGTCTTTTTTCTTTTTTCTTTTCCTTTGTATAGAGATAAGTTATATTTGACTGTACAGTAGACGATTTACGGACTGAACACAATCCGATCACATTTATAAGTGATGGCTGCTTTAGAGCAATACCATTCCCAACCGATGATCGTTGTGTTCGAGGTGAACAACTACAATGCATAATTAGGGAGTTCTTGATGAGATTACTTTGATAAACATCTCTTGGTTTTTCATACATATTATCCTTGAACTTGTATAGGGTTTTAATTGTTATGTTCTTTATTAATAAACATTTATTTATGTTTTATTGTATCTATATTGTTTTATAGTTTAAAATACAAAACATGAGAACATTTAAAATATTACAACAATTACAGTTGATATAATCCCCCACACAACATTATTTGTATTTTAATGGAATATCCTCTACATCGCTTATATATATTTGACGATATAAATTTAATAATAATTAACATGTACCTATTAATTATTATTTTTTAGCATATTATGTTATGTTTTCACATGTAAAATTATTACATTATATAAAATTATATTTTACAATTCAAATCTGTTTTTATTATTTTTAAAAATTCTTAAAAGTCACATACGTAAATTGTTTACAAATATATACTAATGCATTTGATAATCGTAAGATTATGTTTGTGATTTTAAATTTCTTTTCTAGTATCAATGTAATGTTTTGTAAAGCACTTGCAAGGGCGATTCTAAATTTTATTTTTTTAATGGTGCAAATATTGCCGACTTTCATTGAAACATCTGTCGATAGAGTACTATGTATTAATTACAACTACATATTCATATCGTAAACACATTGTATTGTAGTGTAAGAAAATTAGTTAAAAAAAACCTAATAATCAATATTGAAAATCGTGATAATATAGGTACATAAGTATAGGTGCATTTCTCCAAAGTAAGTATTAAAATATCTGATTAGCATCGATATAATAATCGATATATAGTGTGATTTCGGCCAACTGTAATTTTTAGAAGTATAAAGAATTTCAAAAAAATACCGACCGGTACTGACAGTTACGGACCTTCGAGGACAGTCAACCCTTTTTTATAATTTTAATTTTTCATGAGTTTTTTTATGTATAAGCACAAACCATTTCAAAGAAATATATACACATCGAAAATTAAAATTGAACTACGAAATGACATTAAAATTGTTTGTGTAAAAATCATTCTCCGCAATAAGTACCATGTTTTTAAAATTATAATTTACAACTAATAGTTGTGCGTTTAGAAATTAGTCATATCTTACGTTTTGCTGCACTATTATATTCATTTAAATTAAAATACACACGTTGCGCTCAAATATATACGGCAATTTTTACATTTTTAATTTTAACGGATAGATTACGATCGTATACTTACCTTTTCCCCGGTCACGAATTCGTATATTTACTCCTTCTGCCCACTAAAATTATAATGGTTACAGGCGAGTTATAATATTTGAACTATGTTTTCGAATGTAAATAGTATATGTATACTTTTATTATGACGTAGATATTTTGAGTTGTTGCAAATAAAATGCTTGATATTTTACTTTTTTTGGTTTAAATGTTTAATACATCTTGCTAATTTATTATACTTACTGGCATTCAATATCGCATTGTTCTCGACACTCATAAATATGTAATTTTAATTATTTCCTCTCCGATAATAATTCTTGACGAAAAACTGAAAACCGTGTGGGTTTGAGGGTTTACTTTAGTGCTACGTTTTCACGTTTTCCGTGAAATTATATGTACCATACAGTTGTCAACTTGGAGTACACGAAAAAAATCCGTTCATGGCGAAAAATGTTGATTTTTTTTTTTATTTAAAACGATTTTTTTCGTAAGTTTGCAATATACCCCGTTTAAAACGAAAACTTAACTTTTATATTAACTTAACGTACAAAATCGGAGTATAGAATTTTGATTACGGAGTATTGTATGTAAATAATAATATGTTAAAAAATAAGTTGGAAGTAGCTCCAGATTTAAGATTATATCTTGCACAATTTGAAACTGATTTTGAGAAAAATATGTTATTCAAAACAAGGTCAATGATCTCACCAGATTTTTATATTAAATTTTTTTTTTATTCATTTAATACAGAAAATAATTAATTTCTTTTTTGTGTTTCTTATTAAAAATATAAAAATGTATACATTATTACACTATAGTATATTATTGTTATTTTATATTTAAACATTTTTAGAATAGTTATGCGAAAAAAGTTTAATAGTTATAACAAGGGATACAATTTACCAAAATATTAAGCTTAGTGGTACGGAAGAAAAAGAAGGTTGGGAACCGCAGGTCTACACGTTATAATATTAAAGTATGATACGTTGACGTACAATATTAGTAATAATACTATTAGCCGCACATAAACTGTAATGTTGTTGAATACTTAAAAATTGATATTATTGACGATTTACAAATGGTGAATAATAAATAAATATATATAAATAAGTATATATAAATGGTATGATGTATGATCTGGTTAAAGAATTGACTGCTGTATATTTTCTTGGATAAGCCATTTTATACACGAACAAAAAACCGGATTTTCGGAATTGAACCGTAGCTATAACATTTAACAAAATGTATGAAATAAAAATAAAAAAAATTGCTTTGTAAGTTTTAACCAATTTTTAAGGATGCGTTTATTGGTTTTCAAAATTTTATTTTAAATTTATAACTATTGATTACATAAATTGGTAGTTATATATTTTATTAAATTGTTAATTTTGTAATTCCACCAATGTTATGAATTCCATACGCTGTCGACGTTGCACTGGTTTTCAAACGCAATCGTACAAATTCTTATTGTTACATATCAACACTGTATTAACGCAATCTCGCATTACGAATATGGACAAACGTACGTAACATTTTACAATCAATATCTACATATTCATTTGCTGTGTTTCTATTGCGTTTTGATTTTTTCCGTATAAGTTTTCTTATAAAATATCACAAACATATGTAAAAACACTATTAGGTCTAAGATAACATACAGCATAAACAGTTTTGGAAATTTGCAATCGTATATGAAAAGCCCGAACACGTATAGTATGACCATCACAAACTGAAACTGACAAAAAATATTGCACTCTATTTTGTACAGAAATTAAACACTCATTATGGAACGAGTTTGTTTTATAAGAATTCGAGAACTTACCATTTGAAGTCCGGTTAAGTATTTTTTCCAACAGAGATATTTTTTGACCCGTGGCCCGAGCGCTGACAAAAAATAATAACTGTACATAATTGTGTGTACTACTGTATTGATGATTCCACCAACTGCTATCTGTTCACCTGTATACAATTATATATCTGATGAAATAATATTTATAATTACAACATTGGTTAAATTATTAATTGGATTTCTTTTCAAGTCGAATAAGTGCACTAATAAAATCACACAAGCAAGGTATAAACTTTAATCACTAAAAATTACAAATATTCAATTTATCTGGCAGAAACATTTGATAATACTAGTACGAGTATATTAACGTTCAGTTGAAAACCGAAGAATTTAGCGCTCTTATATATAAATGTTTGCCATTTTGATATTTATTGTCATTTTTAAATTATTGCGATACTTAATAATAATCTTTTACTATTTCAAATTAAATTATTAAATTGTTGACTACTCGTCTAGACGTTTAATATTTGTACATACATTAGAATGATAATAATGGGATATTATGTTTTTAATTATAAGATATTTAAAAATGAAATGTATACTTTGTATTGCACTTACTTTTAATAAATCTTAAATGGAACCAAGAAGAAAATGCCATATTTACATGGTGGTAAACGTGTAAGAATGTAACTTGTGATTGTTTTTTTCTTAAGACGAAAAATATCTGTGATAAACATACGAGTATTATTAACATGTAACTTAAATAATTTTCTGTTTTGATGTTAATGTTTAATTTTTTGTAAACGTTTGGAAAACTAAATAAATTATAAACTCAAAAATAAAATTATAGACAATATAATGCCGAAGGAAAATATTATCTCTTAATTCTATGGACAAGTAAAAATGTTTGGACGGGTTTTATAGTTATTATTACTATTATCTTTTGCCGTGCCTTGTTTTTTTTTTTTTTTCTATGTATTAGTATTTTTAAAATAAAATTCATTGAGATCGCGGATAACATGGTTACAACGTGAAATGTCGAAAAAAAAAACAAACTAAACGTTTTATAACTTGAAAAATTTTATATTTTACGTATATTTATTATGTTAGTGTGTCCTTTACTACTAACAAGTCGACGATTTTTCGAAATCGTTGAGGTCAGTGCGTATTTTAATAATTTATCACCGTCGACTAAGCCATCATTGTTTTCCTGATTAATCTTTTTAACAGCTTCGAGTGGATTTTCGTGTAATCATAGTGTCGTTGACGATATTATTTTAAGTTTTTTTCAAAAATGATACGGATTTATGATGGAAATGCATTCTCACCGTTTTGTCAACGTGTTTTTACAATTATTGTTTTAACGCCACGCCATAAATAGGATGCGTACGAATCCCTATGGTTGAGGTGTAAATAGGCATAGGTACACGATATCGCATCTAATCTCGATTCTAATTAAACACATGTATGCGAAACGATTCCGCATTTATTCAATACGCGTTGTTTTAACATTATTTACGAGTCTTGGGCGGCAATTATGAATGAAGCGTTAAAATTATTCTTCGCCGTGCATATTATTATTATTATTATTATTGTTGTTTTTGTTGTTGTTGTTCAGCGATATAGTTACCCGCAAAAAAATCACGGAACAACGCAATGTCGTATTGTAATTCACTGACACAAGTACGTGTTTACCGTACGCGATTTGCATTTTCGTTGATCGAAATGTAATGCGAACGCGGCGCCGGTAGAGCTACCGACGTTTTGACATCATTCCGTTCGAGTATACTTGCTAAAATATATTTGAAAAATATAGAACCTTCTAACACGTTACTATCCCGTAATATATTTTATAAGAGTGCACTATACGTAATCTGTACGCACAACACTGGAATCTGGTTTTCAGCAACAATGTATAATTAAAACAAACACGGTCGTGCGGGACTCGGAAACTGGTTTCGTACTCTTGCAGAATTCTTACGCTTAACAGTTAATAGCTGAACGCATGCGCTCGAGCTCTCTCACACGCATTCCCGCACGCGAATTATTTATACTTAGATACATTATATTATTATACTGGTGTATTTATTTGTTATTAGTTTGTTTATGCTAATTATAATTTCGACTTTATTTGACGATATAAAACGTAATTAGTATGGATTTTATGTATACTTACAGTGTCCGAAAAATCTGCAATCTTAGATATGAAATAATACCACATGGCTTTGTACAGCTGAAACAGGTTTTTGAAATGTTATCATTATTTATTTGTTTTTAAACAGTTTACGTGGTACGACGACCTACCGTTTAAAAGTGGCAATAATTTTGTTAATTTAAAACTTACTTTCAAAAAGTATTAATAACGAAAAAAATAATTGATAATATTAAACTTAAGTCCTTCCGGGTAACTTTATCACCTGACAGGTGAAAAATATCACTGTAAAAACAAATCTAAGAAATATCGAATTACTCA
Organism: Sipha maydis; assembly: GCA_034509805.1. Taxonomy (NCBI): domain Eukaryota; kingdom Metazoa; phylum Arthropoda; class Insecta; order Hemiptera; family Aphididae; genus Sipha; species Sipha maydis. The sequence goes on from JASXSY010002614.1 coordinate 148,968, forward strand.
ATAGTAACCGCACAAGGGAAACGAAAGAAGTTAATATTTAATTAATTTGTATTCGGTTATGTTTTTTTTTTTTTAGAGTTAAATTTAGTTGAACCGACGATGGGTGTCAATTGCAAACTAAATTTAGTTCGTAAAATATACTGAATCGAAAATTTGAGCTTGGAACTTTGAATGGAGTTGGACGATATTCGTTTGAATTAGTATAGGAAATGAAACTAAGCGAAAAGAACAAAAATTTTTGTAAAGTCTATTTTACAGAACAACAAATGGCGTTTCAATATATAAGACAACAGACAAGTGTATCACGTATTCCAAAACTTGTGTACAGTGATGTATGTGACCTAACGACGTCTGAAACTTGTGATAAATAAAACGTACACTATGAGAAGTTTGTGGATATCTGTTTCACATTGTTTGTGTTTCTTCGGAAGTGTAGTATTTGATGAATTCGGCGATATTTATTTATTTTATTCCGGGTATGCTGTTTTTTTTCGATGAACTTCACGTGTAATTATTAATTTCTACTGCTCATTTAGTTTGCTTGGAAATAATAAAGTATAAGAACCAGAAAGAAAAAAAAAACTAACGCAATAACGATAAGCATTAAGTTGAAAACTAATTAATTTAAATACGACACGTCATATCATACCTATGCGCTATATATATATATATATATATAATGGACGAACAAAAACATATACACATCGTAGAACGAGTATTTTGTTTTTCAACAGAGTGGTTCACTGACCTCAACACACGGATGGTGTTGTGGAATTTTCCGTACGTTAATGAAAGTCTTAAATTCCGTCTAAAAGAGATTTGACAATTTTAATATTAAAAACAATTATAAATTAGTTTCACTTTCATTTTTATTTTTATTTGAAACTAGAAGATAACGTGTGAAATACACATTTCCCAATGAAATCTTCCGTTATCTTACATGCTAATTTTTTATCCAAATGCGAAACCTGTCCGGAGATAACAGTGACTTAATATCTAATGGTTATACCTGGAGCTGGATTTTTGAACAAACCGAATTGGCAGTTTTTCAGAGCAGCAAGGTATAAAACGCGGAAAATGCATAGAGAATTTTTTACGACGACATTATAGTAGTACGTTCAGAAAAAAACATGTTCTGTTAAATTGAAATAAAATTAATTATTTTTTCAAACGTGTGTACGCAGTTTTATTAAAATTAGTATTTTTAAATTATCCGCTGACAGCAAGTTTTGAATGCCAAAGTAGTTTTCAAAAAGTTAAAATTGCTTTGGACGATGTGCTTGACGAGATTATGAGAATATTTTCAATATGATGGGTTTTAGCAGTTTTAGTGCAATTTTTTTCCACCAGGTGGGTATAAGTAGAGTATAGGTACACAACTTTCAAGTTGGAAACGTGATAATATTTATGCCGTGTTATTTACTGTGAACATATTTACAGCACGTATTTGCAACACGAAAAGTGTTGGGGAATTAAAGTAAAAACATGCGATTTCATTATGCTTTGAATGTATTTCAACGATTATTTACGTGTCGAGATGTTTTGAAAATAAATAATTCGGTCCCGATTTGTTCACGAACGCGCATGCAACAGTTAACGCATTAAGGTCTCTTTGATAACTGTACCGTTTTGAGATAATTAATCAATGAACGCTAATTTGCGATATTCTCGTAAACATCGCATAATAATAATAATAATAGTAATACTCTGAGTAATGATATCTCGTGTACCTGATTTTCGTATTTATAGATTTCATTGGAGTGAAACGGACTATGTTTCAAATAACATTTTGTGTAATACAGTATCATCACCATCGAAACTGATTTCATAATGATATAATCTAATTGTGCCAGATTGACGGATAACTGATATGCAATCCTTGGTGACTGATCAACCCGCATCGTACGATAAATGTACTGTTATTTTAATTGGACGGGCAAAAATAAGTAATATCATTGATTATAAATAGTATACTATCTATAATCAATGGTAATATCAACATTTAGTAACTGACACCATAGTGTATACGATTATCTGTTTACGAAAATCAAACGGTTCTATGAAATTTTTACGGCGAATATGCGTCATATTACTTTGTTCAATGCAATTTCAACTGTTGTTTTACAAAAAATAGAATATGTAGCTGAAAATATGACTGTCTCTTTAGTTCTATCCGTAAACGTGCAGCGCGTTTCAATCGAACCCACAAGTCTTACATACAAGTTGGCACAAATCGAGTGTACTGCGGAGTTAGTTCGCGTACATGGTGTTTTACGCTCAAACCGCACGCCTACAATAATGTTAATCGGTATACGAATTGGAGGTTATTTTTGTACAATACTTCCTAGGATACCGAACGAAAAAAAATAAATAAATAAATAAAACTAAAAGGTAAAAACTCTATCGCGTGTCTATCCAATTCTTTGGGTTTCCGCGTGGGAATTATTTATATTTAAATGGTTGCACAATTAGATACGGTAAAATCATTTTACGATAATTATGTTATATGCGGTCTTTTTTCTGCAATAATATAAATTGTTCGTGTGTTCAACGAAAGCAACATGCTCCCGTTCAAAATCAAAACAAACCGACAAAATTACAATTACGAGTCCTGTAATTAAAACTAATTTATAGAAATTTAAAACTAAAACAGTGATAGCAATTAAAGCTCATTTGTCGAAAGAATTTCACAAATCTGGTATTCCTGTATAAAAATCACAATGATTTGAAAAATCAATCAATTGGTAAATTTTTTAAAAGTAAACATTAATTCAAAATGATTGCTTTTCGTGTGAAGAATTTCTGATTTGAAACATCAAATATTGTTTACAATATTGTTCTTTTAAATAATTCATAAACGCTTTTACATACATTTTATAATGCCTAAAATGCTAGTGACTGTATTTAATTAACACAATTTTACAATGCACATATGCACACGATGATTTCTTTTTACAAGTAACTATAGTTAAATGTATCAATCAGGTTACGTGTTTCGGAAATGTTTTGTCACAATTAATCATAATCATTATATAAGTCTTTAAAAAAACATTTTTTTCCTTTTGGTCAAATCGCTTATTTTGTTTTTACTTTTATTCGTTAAATAAATCACCTTGTATATTGTTATAGCAGATTACAACGATTTATCCCTACGGTTATAGTTATTTGATCCATTTATTGTATTAAACATTTTTGAACCGGATAAATACGATTGATCAAGATTTATTTCACTCTCGTGACCTTGGTGTAATATAATGGTATAACAGAAAGTATCGAGCCTACGCGATTCGCTTACTTTCATATTACTTACTAGACATTTTTTCATTCAGTTTGTTTACCTGTTGACCGTTATTGAATGCGTAACAGTAACAACATTATTATCAATAATATTACTATTTAAATTATTATTTTATGATTATGCATTTCACGATAGGCATTTTTTTCAACTTTCAATCGGTCTTAAGAAACCTGAATGAACTGGCTAAAATGCATGCCATTTTAGATCCAGTTAGAATTACCGATTCAAGGATGTATATTCATAAAAACTTAAGTTTTATAATTTTATTTGTTTATATTCGTGTAACTTAATATCAAAATGACTCGATCAGTAAGTATTATACATAATGTTGAAAAACCTACGATATTGAATAGTTATTAATGTTCCGTACTTTTTATGATTATTTTTATAATTTTCAGTTTCTCGACCGACCTATAGAATCGTTTTACTTAAAATAATATCACCTTGAAATAAATATATTGACGACAAAATATTTACGCGTTAACCATTGTCCAACGAGAAATAAATTAATTTATGCAATGAGTAATTAATACTTTGTATTAATGTACAACGAATTTCCTACTGTGTATTTTATTGTATATTTAAAAATAAGTTATTCACTTTTAAAATTTAAAATTATAACTAAAATAAAAAAAAAAAAACTACCGATTTAAAAATGACTACAGGGCACTTTTTTAGTAAATAGAATATTAGTCAAGGTCACTGTAATTTTGCAAGTATTTAGAAACGTCTAAGATTTGTTTATCGTATACGATATACAAGCAGATATCTGTTTGAACCGTATCTATATATTTTCTCAATGAACACCTTATTTTTCGAGAATTTTTTTTTTTTAATAAACAGTAGTTACTGGGATTCTTATTAGAGGACTATGTTTTCAAATTATCGCGTGTTTTGTATACAACTTTTGTGTGTCAAGATTATGTGAAACATAAAAAATAAAAATATCCTTAGCTTATTTAATAATTATGTTAAGCAATTAGATTACCAAAGCTAATTATATATGGGACATAGATTTTTAAATGTGACCTAATAATACCTATATCATCAAATATTTATTATAGTTTGTAGGTTACTCCGCAATCAAGATTTAATAAGTTATATGGTTAGGTTAGGTCAAGTCACGTATAAAAAGTAAATCACACATTATACTGATCTCAGAATTCGTAATCTTCAAATACACACTCTCACTCACTCATACTCACTCTTCATTCTGAGAATTGTTTTTCTTTTTTTTCTTCGAAAATGTTCATGAAGAATGTAACTTAATAAACTAATGTACCGTACATGGAACTTACCTGGTTTATTAAATATCGACCATAAGGTCCTGGATCTGAGTAACACGAATGGTTCCAGACATAGTCAAATGTTCCGGGCAAAAAAATAAACTAAATATTTAAAATGCAATAGGTTAATTAATTAAATCATACGTCCATAACTTAAATAAATTATCATCTAAACTGTATGCGAAAATGAATCATATTAGTATACCAGGTACAGTCCATAATATAAGGTTTAACTATAATATTTTATAGCTTATATTTACAGTTGTAGTAATATAGGTGAAGAATTAATTATTAACTTAACAAAGGGTTTGAATTAAATTAAGAACTGTAATAGAAACTTTTCGATTTCGTATATATTTAATTTGAATTTTGCAATAAGAATAAATTGGGAATGATTTACATTATTTAACGTATATGCTGCATTCTTGTGATATTTATAATGTTTGAATAATTAACATGAAATTGAATATAAATATTTTAATTCCGACAAAATACTAATTTATGAATTAAAAATATAACCATACATACCCAACATACAAGCCATGCGTTGTATATTGTTTGAGAAGCATTGTAGACGAGCATAATGGATTTTATGTTCAATGGCTCACGGTTCGCCATGAACTTTGGACCAATATCCAATACAAATATTAAATATATTACAATTATTGTTAAAATATACCATGGTTTATTCATTAACGGCCACGAATCGATTTCATCATCTGTATTATATATATATATATATATTATTATATTTAATTACAATACAGTATTTTAGTTTTAATTTAAGATATATTTAGTCTACGAAAAAGTGTACAACCTTACAACGACAATTCATCTACGAAGTATTAACACAAATTATTTGATTACCATATTTTACTTCTTCCGCTACAGCATCCAAAATATATAACTGCAATTTATTGACAACACCATACAAATAGCTTTGAGTTTCAGTCACATTTGACATTATTGTTAACATCAAAACAGAAATCTAAAAAATAAGAAAAAAAGAAAACGTTTGAATTTTACTTAAACGCTTGTACTTAAGAGGACGTCGTCAATTCATGTTTGATCGTCGCTATACAGAACATGATTAGAGTCATTTTTGTTAGATTTACAGTTAACCGTCATATATAATTTTAAAAAAGAATATTAATGAGAATATAAAATATATATATTTTATTATAGATATCGATAAACAAGAAAGAAATTACAGGGATTTTGTTTTAAAAATCTTAAATAGTCGTAATTTCTTTGTCAGGATGAATTCTACACAAAATATTTTGTCAGGTTTTAAAAATATTTTTCATATTAATTGAAAATGATATGATAGGTTAAAACTCTAATATATACGAGAAAATGTATGTTCTATACTTCAAATATAGACAGAGACAGCCGAATATAAGTTACTTCTTTAGGTCATAGCATGATATGTAATTATGTTGTGACCATTCAATCGTTAAATATAAAGCGGAAATAAGATACGAAAATAATCAATTTATGCACTGTAATTGTGAATATAAGATATGAGTGGAAATTTATTCAATTACTTTTTACTAATATTTTAATGATTAATGATCTAAAATTTTAAGCATTTCAAAATTAACATTATGTAATTTTTTAAAAGTCATAAAGATTTGAATTTACATTAAATAATTAACGATGGTAACGCGGAGAATATGATGTAAAAACTTCATTCTCGGCGCTGCCAGTAATGTCTCTTCATTTCGTAAGAATTTTTTTATGTGTTGATAGGCCTAGCAAATAAAACACTTAAAATATGTGTATGTAAGCTAATTGTTACCTCGTGGTTCTTACTTTAAATCATATTAATTAATGTTATTTGTTATTCACTATAGTATTTGTACACATTTATATAAAATCTAATTGTATCGGGAATTGGTTCAATGAAAAATAAAAAACAAAAAAACCACTAAATTTTACAAAAAGTCGATGCCTGAAAAACTTATTTATTTGATTAAAAATCATTTTTCCAGTCAATTAATATAAGTAACTAAAAAATATATTTATATATATATATATAATTCAATAGTTTGTATACAATTGTTGTGCTGTTTTTTATCGAAATAGTTTTTAAGGTTTAAAATCTTCAAATGGCAACATATATTTTTGAATTGAAAGTCAACAGAGTAATATATTTTTTAAAAAGGTCAACGTAGAAAAATCAAATATTTAAACATTGAACTAGGTTAGCATAAGTGTTAAAAGCTAAACATAAGTGAAGTAGGGAAAAGAAGTTGTCACGAATAATTTTGGTGTGCTACGCCACTACTCAACATAAAATATAAAATCTAATACGAACGCTTGAAAATTGACTAAAGATTTAGTACTCGAAATTAAATTATTTTTAAATCATAAAATTATAATTATATTAGGTTTTTATAAAAAAAAAAAAAAAAAAGAAGAAAATATTATAACTTATGACCCATTACCATGAATATTGAAAAGAAAAATTAATGGAAGGTAGTATTACTTCGTTGCTTCGGATTATACAAATAAATTGTACAAAAAATAAATAAATAAATAAAATAATTTTAATCGTGAAAATTAGTATACCATGGTCAAACCTAGCATATATTTATTAAAATTAAATTATTCAAGAATTACATCGAAACTTAAAATGTATTTTAAAATTATTGTCAAAAAAGATAAATTCAAGTAGAAACATGTATTGCTCAATGAGTAAAAAGTGATATTTTTACTTTTTATTTCGTTTATTTCCAATCTTGAGAGACAAGTATATAGTAGTATAAATATATATGGTAGGTACATCGTATTATCATTAACTATTTATTATTACTATTAATTATTGAGCTATAGTATTGTAAAAACCATGGAAAATAAAAGGAGCATAATTTGGCAATATTGGTTACAGTAAATATCTATTTGTTGAGAAGGTAAATCTCATAATATGATATATGTAATAATATTGATTAACATGTAAGATATGCGAAGATAGTTTAAGGTGTTTCCTGCACTGAGTAGAAATATAAATTGGATTGTATTTATGGGAATATTAATTCTAGATAGTAAAAAATATTTAGATAATTTTGTTATAAAAATGTATAAAAATAGAAATGCTTAAAACTACATACATCACACTTAGCTTTATAAATAATTCAATACGATATTTTGCATTAAAATATAAACGTTCAAACAACTTTTTTGGTTTCACTGCTGTAGAATAATAATTAACATATGTTACCAACTACTTGTATTTTTGTATTGTTTACAAAGTGTATAGTAAAAATAGATAAAGAAAAAAGTTGTTCGCAGTGCTAAGAGATGAATACTCGATCTATAAAATACTGATTCTGATATATGTATTGCAATCCCCAAGTTTTTTTAAATTATTTTGAATTGAACTTGCTTTATAAATATCGTTTATTCTCTAACCACATTAATATTAGTTTGCGTATACAGTTCTGTTTTATAACAATAACAATATTCTAAGTCATGATATCTATAGATTTTTTTTTTTTACTCCGTATACGAGATTTTAGTGAAATATTGATATAATGCAATTGCAACTAGATAATATTATTGAAACCATCATATTTACATATATATTACACAATGTACGTTTATTTGCATATTTTATTGATAAATATCAAGCCAATATGATTATAACAAACGACTTGAGATGTGATTTTAAATATGATTACATGAACGCTTGATTAACTTAAAAAAAAGTCTATTCAACAAACATACAGGTTATTTAATTTGACGTAGGTACTAGGTTATCTCATCAATAATTTGTTATGCATAAAATGTAATACATTTTGAAATTATTAGACGTATGTGTCATAGAAAAGTATAAAAATAAAACTAGTGTGACGTTTTCCAAAGATGATATTAAGGATTTTTTAAGGTTTTTTTTTTATATGTGTATTTTACACTGTTAACATAATAATATCAGTTTTTTAATGAACGTGTTTTTTTTTTTTTATAATTTCCGGTTGATCATTTTTAAATCGTCGAGGAATGTTTGAACACCTAACACATGTATTACATAAATTAAAGTAAAGTGTTTTTAATAGAATTTCAAGGATTATTTTTCTGTATCTTCATTATATTTAAATATTTCTCCGGATTTATTGACACACCAGCTGCGAATAAAGTAAATACAAAATAATACGGTCCACGTAAACAACATATTTCTACAATAAATCACGAACGACGAGTTGCTCTTGAAAATATTATAGTTTTACTTTTATAAAATATGACGTGCATTAGTTTGAAAAATTACTCTCGATAATTTAAGATTGATGAACATTTAAACGCACGCCTAAACCGTTATTGCTGGTACATCAGACGAAGGCGATACTTAGACGGAAATTATTTAATTTTGTTTAAAATGTTCTGCTTTTGCCAACCAATTACCGTTTGAAAACAAATTCTCGCGATCATAGTTCTAAAAATCATAATATTTATCAATGCAGACGAATCACGAGTGAAACCGTTCGATTGGTAATATTATTGTTCGCAGTTGTAAACAATTATAACAATGTATTGAACTCAACATGTTTTAGAAATTTAAAACGTCTCGATCCAGCCGATCGAAATTCAAGGTTTACCTTTAGTTCAGAGAGGTACCGCTCGTCTGCACAGATATTATAAATATTTCTTTGGTGTTGTTTAACATTGACTTTACTGTTAGGTTTTAATCTCGTCGGACAATAGTAAACACACAACACAACTGTAATATTATATGCAAATGTATTTATTCGGTTACCGCTCGCACGATCGGTATACTACGGTAGATGTTTTAAGACTTTTTTTTTGTTCTGAACGCAGATTACAAAGTGGCTAGATCGTATTGTGTAACACATGTGTTTGAAGACTAAATTCTTGTAATCTCATTACGGCGATATTTAGTTGCGTAGTCACGGTGCTGTAACGATTTAATGTATTACTGATTGTTGGGTTCGACATTTTTGACAAATTCGTCCTTGACAAACTGTTTTAGATTCCGAAAGAGACGAGAGATGTAAACAATTATTTTTATTTATTTATATATATTTATATATTTTTTTTTTCTCTTTGCAATCAACAAATTTAGAGTGTTTTGTGAAAACGCACTAAAAGTTCCGCATTATGTCCAGTTTGATTAAAATTGAACGTGGTATAATAAAATAAGGACTTTGGTGATACAGTTTATCATAACTTTATCGATTTCAAAAACACAAGGAAAATTTATTTGCATATAAAACAGCCGCAAGCTGCAGATAATTTATAAAAGTTTTTATACATTTATATACAAATAATTTAACTATCTAGGGGCGGATTGAAGTCCCGAAGGTCCAGGTGGGTTTGCGTTTTGAAACTACCAAACAAGCGGCTCATGTTACAATTTTTATTTTAAATAACATAACTTTTTAGGTTAACTTACATCAAAATGAAAAAAATTCTGTAGGTTTATACACCACTAAATTTAACATACCTACTAATATAAAACAAATTACTTCAATATTACAATACAATTTTAAAACTAATTATAAATTCCAAAAATGTATTTAATAATAACTCTCATAGCCTTCTTGGTCGCAGTCGGATTGTTCCAAATGTTTTATTTTTGAAAATAGTATTTTAATATTGTATTCTTCGTTTTTGTGGCGATGATTACAGTATGAAATAAATTGAAAAATTATTAAAAATAACAAATATAGCTCGAGGTCCAAACATAACATTTCTAGAAAGCCTGGGTAGGTATGGCCACCTATCCGCCCTGCCAGTCTGCCCCTAAAACTATCATAATTTATTGAAGATGTAATATATAATAAATAATCAGCTTATGTACACAAGTTCTTTTCAAATGCCGTAATTGACTGTATGAAATTAAATTAAACGATATATTTGCATAGACAAATGCTAAATACCAGTAAAAAAAAAAAAAGATACTAAAATTATCATAAAGTTCACATTCGTTGTAAGATTTAAGCATTAGTTCGAAAAGAAAGTTTCTAGAACTATTTCGCTTAAATCGACAAACTATAATGTCCATTGAGCAACGCTTTTCGATAAGTTATTTATATTCTACCGGGCGGGGATGGAGGAATCCAATCAGAGATGGATTTCCCATCAGGCACTGTAAGCAGCTGCCTAGAGCGGCAAAATTTAGGGGCGGCAAATTTTGTAGTGTGTTATTAAAAAACTTCAAAAATTGAAAATTAATTAAACTAAAATGGATATCCACTACTTTTATCTTTATATTTAATATTTAGAGTAGGTATTTTGGAGGGGCATTGTAACTTGTTCACCTATTATAGCGGCGGAAAATTGTTGGTGCCTGTAGCCGTAAAAAAGATAAATCCGCCTCTGAATCCAATTCAGACGGGGATTGCGCCTGTCCGATGATTTTTTATTCTCAATCAAACGAAAATGTTAAATCAGTAACGCGTCTCGTTGCTTCAACGAGTTCAACTTATACACACCTATTAGGCCATTAACGTTTTTTTTAAAATAGGATGAACCTAGTATTTCCTATTTTCTATTTCTATATAATCCTATTTCCCTGCCTACGACGCTGCATTCGTCTGTATAAAAGGTTCATAAGAATTTAGCTTCTGCTATGTCCATCTTCGCCGGAATTTAAAACACGACTGACTATGGTTATAAGTAGGGAACGGATTGAAATGCTCTAAAAAACAAGAAAAATACGATTTAATACCTTTAAAAATGACCCAAAAAACATTAAAAATGTGTTTATATTCAATAAAAACACAATTTTGAATTCAAAACTTGTAAAAAAACACATTATTATGAAAAATCTGATAAAAAATATTAAATTCAATACAACCTTAACTAATTAACTCTCAAATATCTTCTGTCCATCTTCTTTTTAGCATAAAAAATTAGAAAATTAATAGTTATATAATGCGTATTTTTTTTTTTTTTTTTTTGCTACACATAACCTTATTGTTTTAATGCGTCTTACTATTTCAGATTTTTTTTTTCTGCCGTAAACGACGAGGTAACTTATTTAAATGGTTCGAGATCGAGATGTTCCGTGTACACCGAGCAATAGAAATTACTAAGATAAGATAAATGGTATCGAAGAAAATACATGGAAAAATTTCCAACGGCTCCCATCCATTGCTTGTTTTTCCCCAAACGGCTGTAATGAAAAAAAGACCTCTATTGAATCTATAATTATTGTTGACACTATTTTAGTTCAATTTAATTCACATAATTATCAATATAATTTCTACGGGTTTCTTACAATATAAAATTTAAAAAAACACCAACACATTTTTAACCACATATCTTTTGAGACAATCCAATGAAGTGGGAAGGAATTTGTGTTTCAAAAAACCGAAGTCGTTTGGGAATTTACCTTTTTGTAAAACGGGAGCCGAACGGACTACGTCCATAAAAAAAATAAAAATCTATATGACAAAATTCTAAATAAATAATAAACCTCTTTAAATAAATGCACCGATATTAAAAGTTCGTCGTCGACTTCATCGAACTGTCCACTTCAACCGCATCCGTCTTACACATTTTACCGTTCCCGTATGCATTACGATAAACGAATTATTTCTGTATTGCTGGTGGACGTGAACCGATGACAATTAATCGCGCAAAGCATACACTGCGTGTAGCAAAACGCTTCCATCACGTGTCGCGTGAAACGCATTCTCGGATACGCGGCTGTAGGAAATCAAGGCTTCCGAGACATTGTGCATTCGCCTCCGGACGACACTCGCCATTTTATCTCCTAGACGACGAAATGGTATTGAATCGTTTTACGAGCGAACTTCGACGTCAAACCGACATCACAAGTTGGTGTCAAAAACAAGATTTCAATAAGTCCATTCGTAACGAAGAACATAATGGTAACAGCGAACCAAGATTCTGGCCGTTGCGTACTGCAAACGGTAAATTATTTCAAAACGGGTATTAGACTAGGTTTCACCGATGATTTTCAAGTAAATCAAAACGTTATTTGTTAGGTGTAAACTGACGTGTTGTACGCCGTCTCAAGTCCATTTTGAATATGATAGTCAATTAAATCAAAATTATCGTAACGTTCACATTGCATTAGGTAAAAGCAGAAAATCCCCTCGAATTTTTTCGGTTCGATCAAATCGATTCATGATTTTAGACTTCTACAAATGTATCGGTAAGACAAACGCTTTATTTTTGTTTCGTTTAAATCGATATTCTATTGGCGAATTATAATGGTATAAGGTAGTCTGCGACGCTGATGTCGATGCGGTTGTACTTTTAGAATACTCCTGAACTCGCACTGATTTTACGACGAATGCATTTTTATTATTTTTTTTATTAATCTTTTAATGTAAACCTGTCAACTATGGCCATTGGTTACAGTTTAAATAAAGTTTCAGTTTTTACGATTTTATAGAATTTTTATATAAATAGTATAGCATTGTAAGTAAATAAAAAAAAAAGAACCGATGGGCCTCGCACTGCTGTACACTTGGGGGTGAAGTGCGACTCTTCATAGGATAGGTCATTATAATGGATTTGTTAAATTTGAATTCAATGATATCATTGTATACGAAAAACGATTCTAAACGGAGATGATATGTTAGTCTAGAATATAATACATTGTTATTTATAAATATTGTAAAAAGTATATTTTATTTTGAAACGAAAAATTTAGAAAAATTGTCTATAAATAAGTCAAAATATGTCAAAATACTTTGAAAACTTAACCATGTATAGAAAACGTCAATATAAAGATTTGGTGAAAATTTCAAGTTGTTGCAGTTTTTCGTTTTTGAGTTAGAGCATTTTAAAAAAAACCAATATCTTTTTCAGTCTAGAATATTATACATTATATTATATTTTACATATAATTTTATGTCAATATTCGCTGATCAAACGCTTATAAAAAAAAGTTGTGCCTATGGATTTTAATAATTTTTGAATGACTTTAAGAACTACTTCTGTGGAATCTTCTATTAAATTTTCAAGTATTTAAAATAGTCTGAGAAAAGGTTAGCAGATTCAGAAGGGTTGTTTGACGAATGATCGCCAAAGTGTACTGAAATTGGAATTTCAGGATGCTGTTTAAGATCACGTACATATTTCCAGAAACTACGTGGAGAGTTGGACAATGCTTTTTCTGTTTTTTAAATATACGAGCGGTAATTCGACTTTGAAAGATACTTATATTTTGCCCGCAGTTCTGAGAAAACATTGTAGTCTAATGATAGACCTGTTTTTTAAAAGTAAGATGGGTTCGCTTTTTTTGAAAAATTAGTCTTTTAATTTCAGGAGATACCCAATCCTTAAACATAGGGGATTGATTAAATTTTCAAGTATTTTGTAGGAGCCAAATTTTTTTTATCACCTATTATAAAAATAAAATGTAAAAAAATCGAATATTTTAAATGCCTATAAGTGGCTTAAAAATCAATATAATATTTTGAAAAAAATATGACATAAAGGAAATACCAATCTTAACAGCTGGTAGAAATTTCAAAAATCAGCGACTTATACTTTTTGAAGTATAACAAATATTTAAAATCGTTTGAGAATAAATTGCTATTTTATGCAATTTCGTAAATATTTAAATTTCAAACAGTCATACAATTTTTTCCTCTAATTCCGGTAGAAATTTTTTTAAAGATTTTTGAAGAGTAGCTTATTGATAACCTAGTGTTAACATTTTGAACCTTAAGTATGAACAGAAAAAATTTCATGAATTTTTATCTACAAAATAACTTGCAAATTATCGTGATTTTTACATATTTCGTATAAATTGGAACTTTGAGCACTTATAAAAAAAAAATTGTGACTTACGATTTTAGATTTTTTTTTATCAGTTAAGGAACAACTTATAAGAAACCTTGTATTAAATTTTCAAGATTTTCTGGGAAGCCAAAAAAATTTTATCGTTATTTAAAAAAAAAATACTTAAAAAAATTGAAAATATCAATTGTCTATAAATAGCTTTATAAAAGTACTTTGAAAATTTAACGGTGTATAGAGAACGCTAATCTAAAAATTTGGTGAAAATTTCAAGTATTTACATCGATTAGTTTTTGAGTTATAGCAAAATAAAAAAATTGATTATGTTGAAAACTGGTTTTGCGTAAAAACTCCCTTTTTTCCCAAAATTTTTAGGGTTTTTCCCGTCGCATTTAAAAAATATTGAAAATTTTTTACTTTGGACCCCCCAAAGTACCAAATAGATTCACTTTCCTTTCAGAAAAGTTGCAACATAAGGCAATCGAAGCATTTTTACTGCCCCAAATCGTGTCGACAGACACAAAAAAAAAAAAAACACACATCAGTGTAAAATCAATACATTCTTCACTCCGTTCAGAATCTAAAAAAATTGGTCACATACTCGTATTATTTGATTGAATTATAAAGACCTTTAAATTTAAAAAAAATTATCATCTTAGTGTTCTCCTCGGTGTTGGGTTCCCAGTAAACCGTATAGGGTCGTATCTAATCCGATGTTTTGTCGATCTTGTTAGTATTTGAGGTATTCGGTTACTGTAGGTTTCGCTGTTAGTTGGACACCACATACTTCGCATAAGGGGGGATTATTCCTTTGACATTTGTAACTGTACGTAAGTCGCGTTTGTCCGATTCTCAATCTGTTTAGATCTGTCCCAGTTTTTTAAATACATTTTTATTTTTCTGATCCAAGAAGAAGTATACTATGTTACTTGTATTGTAGTTATAGTGGATTGCGTTGCTGTAATGAAAATGTTAAATCATCGACTCAAGTTTAAGATTTTGTTTTTAGTTTTAAATTTATTTTCTATGCATTTTTTACAACTTCAACATTTATGTACGAAACTATGACTTAAGGTATATTTTTTTTATTGTTTTTTTTCAAAAATATTGAATTGCTTCTGGTTCTGAAAACTTTTAAAATATTTATTGTTTATTATTACTATTAGGTCACTTTACCGAGAATGAAAGATTCACAGATGTTTTTTTTTTTTTTTTTTACATCTAGCGCTAAGTATTTATGTATTTATTTTGAAACATATGTTGTAAGACATTTAATGGTTCTAATAAAATGCCTCCAGGAGCGTAATACTAAAAAACAAAATTACTATATCTATATATATTGAATTTTAGATTTTAAGTATCATCACTTTGGTTGAACTAAAATTCTGTTATTCTTTTTGTTTTCTCATTTCTTCGGAAACACTCCTTAGGATCGTAAACATGTCGTAAAAGTATCGTGTAACATATGCAATTGATCGAAAATTGCCTACTAGCATTTTATTTTTCATAGAAAATTATATTGTTTTAATATGTTTTGTTTAATTTTACATTTTGGAAGTTTTACTAAAACACGATATTGATTAGTTTAGTATAATAGAATAGCACAGCGGTTCCGAGGTCCCTTGAATAAATATATTAAATATATTAAATTGAATAATAAATAATAATATAATAATACATATTATATTAATGTTTTTATTACATTATATTATATCGAATAAAATATAATATATAATAATTTAATAACTTTTTCAAATAATATATTTTTCCTTTCGTAATAAGTTATTACACTAAGCGATATATTTTAATTTTTATTTTTCAATTGACTTACTCGTGCTTACTGGCTAATATTATTTTGTTTGGAAAACATGCCAACATTAAAATAAAACAGTTCAGTTCGTTTTTCAAATTAAAATCTAAATTTTATTTCCAATAAATAATTTACTAAACATTAATTGGTACTAATTGACTAAAATTAACAAAATTAAATTATATGTGAAATGTATGACGAATTGATGAATATTTATTTAAATTTATTATGATATAAATTTTCAATTGAATTTGTTCAAATTGATTCAAACCGTTATTTTATTGAAAGTTTTAAATTAATTTTAACTTTCAATTCGCTGGGTGTTCAATTAAACTGCGTTAATTATAAGAACAGATTTACAAATCAATTCAAAGAGTTAAAATAGCATTTGCACTCAAACTTCACACGTGGGAATTACATAGTAGATAGAATTCAACGATAAAATAAATTTATCTATACCTCGGTTATACACATATGCGTATGGTTATACATGTATCTAATCCTGTACCATAAAATTATATGATTGGTTTCCCTGATTACAAAAGTTACAAATGTATTTCAGATTTTCTTATGATGACAGAAAAATTTCAGTTTAAATTTTGGGTTGTCCTCTTCTTACCAGTTACATATCAATTTTAAACGATTTTCACATAAATGTTATAAACAACCAACCTACGTTTGAAGTGTAGAATATAAAAAATCTAGTGTCTATAAAAATCATAAATATTTTGTGCATATTATTAACCAATTCATTCAAATCATTCTTTAACAATTGCGATGTGATCCAGGTGCGAAAATTATGGCACATTGACTTTGGGTATTGTGCTTAGTTTAATCGAACATTACTAATTAATTCTGGTCAATATTAGGCTAAAAAAAAGATCATTATAGTACAATACAAATATAAAGTATTACAAATAGATAATTAAATGTATGTAAATACTTTCAATTAAGAAAATGTACATTTGTTGATATATATATATATATATATAAAGTATATGCTTATATTATATATTTATATGTGTATATATAAATAATTCGTTAATTGTATTGTGTTCAAATTATTTTCAGTGCAGTGTGCGACAATAATACTGAACATTGAACATGGAAGGTTTTATAGTAAATTAAAATTTAAAAAACTAATATAAAACTAACATGGATAAAAACTACACCATGCTATTTAATGAACGGTATGATGAATTAATAAATTAAGTTCTAACGCTAAAATTATCAAATACAAAAATAAAATAAGTAATTTAGTATTTACAAGCCAACAAGATGAAAAAGCTGTCAGACAAAATGACTTTTTCCAATTGACATTAGTTCAGCGGTTCGGATCCCGTTAGCAAGTATTGATAAAGAGTCTTTAGATGGTCGCAATATACTAGTAGTTGTTACTGAGGTACAAATTCAAGTTTAAAAAAAAAGAACCGGATGGGCCTCGCTCTGCTGTACAGTTAGGGGTGGAGTGCACCTCGCTTATAGGATAGGTCATTATGATAATGGATTTGTTAAATTTGAATGCAATGATAGATATCATTGTATACGAATAACGATTCTGAACGGAGTTCATATATTTGTCTAGGATATAATACATTGTTATTTATAAACATTGTAAAAAGTATATTTTATTTTGAAACGATAAATATATTTTTCAATTAGGATGGGTTGGCAGTTGCATACAGCGATATAGTTTGTCAGTCTAGAACATTCTACATTATATTATATTTTACATGTAATTTTATGTCAATATTCGCTGTTCAAACGCTTATAAAAAAGAATTGTGCCTATGGATTTTAATAATTTTTGAATGACATTAAGAACTACTTCTGTGGAATCTTCGATTAAATTTTCAAGTATTTTGTAGTAGCCAAATTTTTTTTATCACCGATTATAAATATAAAATGTAAAAAAATCGAATATTTTAAATGCCTATAAGTGGCTTAAAAATCAATATAATATTTTGAAAAAAATATTGCATAAAAGAAATACCAATCTTAACAGCTGGTAGAAATTTCAAAAATCTGCGACTTATACTTTTTGAATTATAACTTATATTTAAAATCGTCTGAGAATAAATCCCTATTTTATGCAATTTTGTAAATATTTAAATTTCAAACAGTCATACAATTTTTTCCTCTTAGTCCGGTAGAAATTTTTTTAAAGATTTTTGAAGAGTAGCTCATAGATAACCTAGTGTTAAAATTTTGAACGTTTAATCATACATTGGGTTATTTTCGATTATAGATAAAGATTTATATTGCCTGAGTACCAAGATTGAAAATTTAAAATGGGTGTATGCATGATTAAAGTTCAAGGTTTGTCAAAAAAAACATTTTGAATTTTGACGAAATACCAAAATAATATAAAGCATCGCGAAGTATTTATACTAAACAATAAACAGGAAGTGGTCAAAGGTTTACAATATATAAATTTTGAACAAAGTGTCGAAGTCAAAAATGTCTGTGTGTCAAAAACAAAGTATCATGAAACTGTTATTGCCGTTTTAGTTTAACTAATAAACTATATAAAATTATATAACTATATTATATATATTATATTACTTATAAAATTATTAAAAACAATGAATTTGTTGATTGCTATAATAATCAAAAATATTATAAAATTATACAACCCTGAGAATTATTTTAACATATTGCTTCAATTTTCTGAAGCATTATATTAAATGTGTCGGTAATAAAAACAATGCCTAGGCAATTTATGATAAAACTATTTTTTTAATACTTTGCCTAAAATCAAACGGTATTTTATAAAACGCTTGAATTATACACACTGCTATTATTAAAATATATATAGTATTAAACCAATGAAAAACTTTAAATAACTGTAAACATGTAAATTTGTTGTAGTACAATAAAAAAATGAATATTTTTGAACCTTATAGTTGAAACATAAAATTAATCAAAAGTTCGCAACTGAAAAAAGATCTTTATTCAAGTGATTCACAAAATGATATAGTTTCACCAAACGAACATCGGCCGAATGTAATATTGTTTTAGATTCTGAACGGAGTGAAGAATGTATTGATTTTACAATGATGTGTGTTTTTTTTTTTTTTTTTTTTTTTTTTTATGTCTGTCGACACGATTTGGGGCAGTAAAAATGCTTCGATTGCCTTATGTAGCAACTTTTCTGAAAGAAAAGTGAATCTATTTGGTACTTTGGGGGGTCAAAAGTAAAAAATTTCCAATATTTTTTAAATGCGACGGGAAAAACCATAAAAAAAATTGGGAAAAACGGGTGTTTTTACGCAAAACCAGTTTTCGACAAAATCAAATTATTTATTTTGCTATAACTCAAAAATTAATCGATGTAAATACTTGAAATTTTTCCTAAATGTTTAGATAAGCGTTCTCTATACACCGTTAAATTTTCAAAGTATTTTGACTTTTATTGAACTATTTATAGACAATTGAAATTTTAAGTATTTTTTTTAAAAATTACGATTAAATTTTTTTCACTGCCCAGAAAATCTTGAAAATTTAATACAAGGTTCCTTATAAGTTGTTCCTAAACTGATAAAAAAAAATCTAAAATCGTAAGTCACAACTTTTTTTTATAAGTGCTCAACGTTCCAATTTATATGAAATATGTAAAAATCACGATAATTTGCAAGTTATTTTGTAGATAAAAATTCATAAAATTTTTTCTGTTTATACTTAAGGTTCAAAATTTTAACACTAGGTTATCTATAAGCTACTCTTCAAAAATCTTTAAAAAAATTTTTACCGGAATTAGAGGAAAAAATTTTATGACTGTTTGAAATTTAAATATTTACGAAATTGCATAAAATAGCGATTTATTCTCAAACGATTTTAAATATTTTTTATAATTCAAAAAGTATAAGTCACAGATATTTGAAATTTCTACCAGCTGTTAAGATTGGTATTTTCTTTATGTCATATTTTTTTCAAAATATTATATTGATTTTTAAGCCACTTATAGGCATTTAAAATATTCGATTTTTTTACATTTTATATTTATAATCGGTGATAAAAAAAATTTGGCTACTACATAATACTTGAAAATTTAATCGAAGATTCCACTGAAGTAGTTCTTAATGTCATTCAAAAATTATTAAAATCCATATGCACAATTCTTTTTTATAAGCGTTTGAACAGTGAATATTGGCATAAAATTACATGTAAAATATAATATAATGTATAATATTCTAGACTGACAAACTATGTTGCTGTATGCAACTGCCAACCCATCCTTATTGAAAAATATATTTATAGTTTCAAAATAAAATATACTTTTTACAATTTTTATAAATAACAATGTATTATTTCCTAGACAAACATATTAACTCCGTTCAGAATCGTTATTCGTATACAATGATATCTATCATTGCATTCAAATTTAACAAATCCATTGTAATAATGACCTATCCTATAAA
>JASXSY010002615.1:0-81943 GCA_034509805.1 Sipha maydis
ACTCGAGCACGCCCTCGAGTCGTTATCCAAAACCGGTATTTTATATTTATAATGAAAAGACATATATGAGCACGAGCGCGGTCACTGATCAAAGAGAATAAACAGTTCCGTTCTAGATATTTTTTTTCTCCGTGTAAAATCGTAAGTTTTTGCAAAACGTCCGTGCGTATAATCGTATGTAAAACAAAAGAATTGGTAAGGGGAGGGGAATGGAGAGCGTGCGAAAGGGATGCAAGATGAAATGCAATCGAACAACATCATTTTATGCGGAGACATGTAAGTTTTGTAACCTCGATATAGCCCACAAACAAATGTATAACTTGTAATGATTGTTGTTTATCAACATTATACTTCTTTAGTATTACCCGGATAATATGTTGAGTGTGTGGAAGTGAAATGATAACATGAAGAACCGACATGACGAAATTACTTAGAGTTTTCGCCGCAAATATAAAATGTAAGCGAATGACACAGAAAGACAATGGGCGAGTGACGAAACAGTAGCAGAGCCGTGGAGATAGTTGTCCAATCAGAAAATTATAATTCTATCTACTATCGACATCACTCTCAAGTCCATCACGTTCTACATCTACTCATTATTCAAACACTATTCTAACAGTATCGTATAAATATTATTATATGTTAAGCGTATATGTCATACTGTATGTGTACTTTTATACATGATAACTTTGATTCTTAATAATTTAATTTTTTTTTTTTTTTATTTAATTTAATTAACACCCGCAAGGGGTAAAAGTAGAGTGATTTAATATTATTTCTTATTAATCTTATACACGAAACAAACATACATGTAATACAATTTAAAATAGGCATAATTTTAATTTATACAACGGATCAAAATTAAAATCAAAATTGATAACTTCATTACATGACTTAGGCAAGCGGCATATTGGACTATTAATAACATAATTTCGAGTAGATGGAGGGATATGAAAACTTACTTTGTTTCTGATATTAAATATAGGGACTTTAAAACCAACTAATGATAAAAATTCTGGAAAATCTATCATACCATTTAATAACTTATACTCGTACATAAACACTATATCATTGTACTTACGATGGGTAGCTAATGGTTTAAGACTATTACGGTTTGTAATATAAGAAAAAGACATGTTTAAAAATCTAATTTTATATCCAAACATACGTATGAAACGTCTTTGTAGTTTTTCAAGCTTTTTAATTTGACCAGACTGTGACGGATTCCAAACCACAGACCCAAATTCTAATATAGACCTAACTAATGCATGATAAAGTGTAGTAAGACATTTTATTTTTTTAAATTCGGCACAATTTCTTTTCATAAAGCCAAGAACTCTTAATGCTTTATTGCAGACAGAATCTATATGCGCATTGAAATTTAAATCATTTGAAAAAATAATGCCCAAGTCTCGTACATTATCCCTTTGAATAATTTCTTCATTATTAATACAGAACTTAAAATTTATTGGAGAACTATGGCGATGAAAATAAATGTGAACACATTTTGATATATTAATAGAGAGACCATTTTCTTTACACCAAACAACTAGTTTATTTAAATCGGATTGTAAGTTTTTAGCATCAGAAATTGAAGATACAGGCAAATAGATCTTATAATCATCAGCAAAAAGTGAAAACTTACAGTACTCAAAAACATTTCCAACGTCATTTATAAAAATTAAGAAAGTAATGGCAATAAATGACCTCCTTGAGGTATTCCTGGTGAAACTGACACTATATTGAAAATTGAGCTATTAATTTTTACTATTTGGACGCGGTCAGTCAAATAAGATTGAAGTCAAGATAAAAACGGGTCACTTATGCCAATTTTCTTAAGCTTACCGATATGAATATAATGATCAACAGTGTCAAATGCTTTTTTTAAGTCTGTGTAGACTACGTCGACTTGTTTACCACTTGACACTTCTTGGACTAAAAATGTGTAATATACTAAAAGATTAGTAGTAATTGATTTTTCACTTCGAAATCCATGTTGTTCATTCATTAGTATATTGCTAAAAATCTTTGACATCCTAGGTACAATAAGTTTTTCAAATAATTTTGGTAAAGTACTTAATTTTGATATTGGTCTGTAATTGTTGATATTAGAGCGGTCTCCAGATTTCCAAATCGGAGTAATAAAACTAGACTTCCATTTTAGGGGAAATTTGCCAGTTTTTAATGAAAAAGAAAAAATAATATATATATAAATGTTACGCACTTCGGGTCTATAGGACCCTAGTATATAGGTAGGTCTATATAGTATATATGACTATAGTCCTCGAGGCCTCGTTAAAATAAACTTATAAAATTATACCGGAAATAACACCTGGTCTGAGCTCATACGAGGGGAAGTTACAACTCAATCATACATTTCGCATACAGCGAACTCGAATTAAGATTTAAGACTGGGCACGGGTGTAATATTTTTATACTGGACATAAAACGCACGTATAGGTTCGTGAACATAGAGGGCGATATGTTTAGAAACATATCATGAACGATCGCGAACATTAGAGAACATAACTATTCTCGACCGTATTTCTAATTTCCAGGCCTAGTAGTGGTTTTGGTTTAATTCAAGGTTCAGTACAATACCTTACAACACCCTGCGAGTGCGCAGCTCGAACTGCATTTCGAGAACAGAATTGCATTGCAACGCGTTCGTGCAATATTCATGTACCTATAATACAGGCGTGTAACGTGTATTTATATGCACGTGCAAATGAATCGCGAGACCTTTATCCACGCAGTGCAGCAGACGGATAACGTAATCGTATAATGTACGGAAAATCATTTTAGAGCCTGTTCCATTAAAACGACCGTGAGCCGTAAGTACGCCTAATAATACGAGGAAAATAATAATAATAATTATAATTATTATTATAATAATAATATTAAGACGTGCGCGTACACGGTATGATTATTGCTGCGGTTGTGTACCCTAACCGCAATGTTTCTGTGAAAGTATATGCAGTTCGGTCAAGCTCGATTGGACGTGTACACGTGCATCGTGTGTATAGACGTTTCGGGTACGATTGAACGAGACATGATTCCCACGGTGCACTCAAATCTCTACAATATTGACCTGGCTCAACTTCGAACCGGTCTACCGCGCATTCGATAACGCGCTCAAAGGCGTGTGCGAATCTGTATTTCAGGGGGTGTCTACTATACTTTTGCGCGCCCTATCTCAACGAAACGTGAAGGATATA
The DNA here is from genome assembly GCA_034509805.1 of Sipha maydis. Taxonomy (NCBI): domain Eukaryota; kingdom Metazoa; phylum Arthropoda; class Insecta; order Hemiptera; family Aphididae; genus Sipha; species Sipha maydis. The sequence goes on from JASXSY010002615.1 coordinate 3,219, forward strand.
ATCGATAAATCATAACTTATGAACAGTTAAACAAACGTAACTTAAATTTCTTACCTGATACTGTTGTGACTGGTCTCAATGAATACGTTTTCTTTGAATCTCGTATATTTTTCTCAGACAGCTTAAATTATTTACGAGTTGTACTCTTGTGGTCAATTTTTACTGTTGTATTATCAAAATAAATTTCTGCACGAAAATACAATTTTTATTTTTCCTATTACGAAACATATATATATATATTTTTTTTTTTATCAAATTTTTTATGAACATTATCAATCAAAACACGGGCCTTTTACTCTTAGGCTTAAATTGTCCGTTTACAGCATATCAGGTGTCCGGGCGCACCTGTCACCACCCGTGCCCACGACTTTGAACCCACTCGCGCACATATTGCGTGTATAATTGAAACTTGTGTCTTTTTTTTTTTTATGTCCGAGAAACTTTCACGTTGGCCGTCGAAAAAATGAACTACATCACGACGTCGGAAAAATTAACGGCGATGTATTTTAATTGCATTCTCCATTTGTACTACTATCAATTCTATGATTGATTCGTAGGTTTTTCTAATTCCTATTGTTCAGTCGTCCGGTTTCCTTTTTGATTGTTTATGAATAATATCTATTATCATTCATGTTTTCTCATAACCATATTTTATTTTATTTTTTTTGCCAACGTTTCCATCGCACATAAATACTAGTTAAAAATGTATTTCTCCGTAACTTGTATCTCGTACTGCAAGACAATTTACTAATTGACTTCGAAACTCATCTGTTTTCTGTAATCGAATATATACCGTAATTACTTGGCTTTTACCTATTGATTCGAAAATTATAAGCAAAGATAAAATAGATATGTTGTTTAAATTTATCGCGTTCAAAACAGAAGTTATAATTAGGTACTGTACCTAACGGAAAATATTGATACAATGATCATTGCGATGAATATTTTTTTGTAGTTTCCATGTTCAATCATTAAAACAAGCACGACTGTTTTTATAAAATTAAATATTTCTCTTCCGATTAACTTGCTTATCTTTAGTTTAAATTGATTATTATTGTTAATTTGTTTCTTACTATTGGTTTATATCTTTACGTTCTTAAGTTGGTCCAACGTAACTAATCAAATCGAATTATATTCATAAACTCGCGTTTCCTGCTTATATATATATAATTTTTCTCTTGGTCGAACAAAATTCTTCACAGTTTTCTGCGGCGCTGCATTTCTAACGCATTTGTCCGGCAGGCTTCGTTGACACGTTTATATCGTGATAAGTACATGTTACAAAGTCACGATGACCGTGTGCGTTGTGCGAAGCTGTGCCGGTGGTCGGGGTGATGCCGGAGAGAGGTAAACGTTTGTGCAATAGTTCGATAAAATTGAAATTGGATGTGCACACGCTCCCCGTGCGTACACACATACAAACATACAATGCGTACGGGACGGGAAGAGACGCGCAGGGAAAAGTTTTCGTCGACCACGTCGGTCGGTTCCTTCGGGTCAACAGAGGTTTTTTTTTAGAGGGGGGGGAGTAACATTTACATAATTTTTTGCTCTCTTAGAACACACGTCGCCCTTGCTTGTAGTGTAATAATAATGTATGCGTTTCGGTATACCTGTGCGCACATCGCCGCAGCCATGTTGTACCGTCTCGGCGGAGTTCGGGCATGCGTCATAATCGTCTTTGAACGCGTGTCGGAAAACCGTCCGCGTCCGTCACAGTTACAATACCTAGTGACAACGATGGTAATGACGATAGTAATAATAATTTTAATCGTCTATTGCGATAGAAGGACTAGTTAACAACAATAACGTTTTGGAGTTAAGCTTTCTTTTTTCTGGTAGGACATTTTTACGAATAACTGTAATAACGGAGTATGAACAAAGCACAGCAATAGAATGTATTTATGTGAAAACTCCTGGGCGCCCACACTAGTGTTCTCAGTGGGTCTCCGGTATCTCATTGAATGATATTAAAATGAAATAAATAAATAAATTTGCTCGTGATACGTCACCCTATTGTTATAATTGGTAATGCACCTACGTGGGCGCAGCCACCAGACGTCGCTGAATCGTTAGCGTTAAAATAGCTCAAAACAGGTCTACAACATACAATAATGACAGAGAAGTTGAAGACTTTATTTTTAAACAGGAAAAAAGAAAAAAAAAACTATAGAAACAAGAATAGATTTTCACTTGTTGATAACCTGCATGTATCACGTTGGACGCGAACGATTACAGCGACGTCTGTTGACTGGATCCACGTAGGTGCTGCCAATTTTGAAAATCGGATGGCGTGCTTGCATATCTTAAGATCAATGGACTCAATGGAAATAACCCGGTAACTGAGTACGACAGCCGAGAAACGGGTACAACTTTTAAACGACCCACCCGTGGTGCGCAACATCATACACGCGTGCACGCGTGTGAAGTCGACGCTTCAGCGCAACCGTCAAGGGATAAACCACGGGTTACGGGTTTTTTTAACAATTCCGTCACCGATCACGTTCGGACAACCTAATTCCCATCGGTTCGGCCAATTAACATTGCTCGAATCGCATATACACTGTACGTTGAGCTGGAACGTTTCCAGTGCGCGCGCACGCGTCGAAAAAACGGATTAATTTAACCATTGATTGTATACTTAATCAATGATTTAACGAAATGTAAACGGATATAAAACGTAAACGAAAAAAACAATCGTCATTCTAATCGCGATTGCGTCGAATTACGATCGTTCGTCTCGATACGAACGTTTAAATTATTTTAATCGCGTTCTCGACCGCCGAGATCTTTATAACAATATATGTTTGGTAGTGTAACAGTGTGCATAACCTATACGTGTCGTTTGCATACCGTACGCAATAAGTACTGTAACGGACACGATTGTGTTCCCGTCCGTGTCTCTATATGTGCGCGCGCTCGCATGCGTTTCGAATGATTTTTTTTTTCCCCGACCGTACACTTACTATTGTTATTCCATCAATAGACATCGATAGACTCAAAACCTTACACCGCTTCCACACGTTCGTTCCCGTACGTAAACGCATCGGTCTTAACGTCCGCTGAACGGCTCGTGGGAATACCGTGTACGGCGAACGAGTCGAAGAAGATAACGATAACGAATTAACAACTTTTTCGAAACAATCGACAGGAATAAGTGTAAGTATTACACTTGTCTTTCGCTAGACAAAATAAAACACGCGTGATTGAATGATGAAAAAAAAAAACCGATTTAATTTTTTTCTTCGAGCAATTCTGATTTACGAACTATGAATGTTTATCGTAATTATTATTTTGAACAATAAATGCGATTTGTGTGCTGTTATACCGTTCACTTATGTTCCTCATGTGCTGTACATCGGCTGTGTTACGACTGCCGAATGCCGAATGTTCACGTTGCAGTCTATAAAAATGATATTGGTGTCTCGCTGTACACGTCGAACGTGTTTATCACGTAAATATTTAAAATAATTAAAAAAAAAAAAAGTATTTCCTACACAGGTGTTGTTACATGGCGTACGATGTGTGTTGTGGCATTAAGCATAGCATACGCGTTTACGATGGATTTTTCTTCCAGTTTACATGAAATATCGTTCCAATAATAGGTCCTAACTTGTTTTCGTTCCCAGTTACGATTACCGTCAATCATGCATTGTATCGATTCAACACAATATATTTCTCGGACACGAAACGCGCGTCCGGACCACGTCGGAACACGAACACGTCGCGCGCGGGGCAGGAAGGTGGTTAGAAACGGTTGGAATAATGATGAACGTACACGTTTACGCGCGCGGACAATAAACGCACGTCCGAAATAACTTTTGAACATAGTGTGCTGTAATATTCATGGTTCGAGGTCCGCCGACGCGTTCGGGCCGGAGACCAAAACAATGCGAAGGCCTGTCGACCTGTCGACCGAGAACAACGGCCGAGTCTCCCGGGGGACCACGAACAGACGGTTAGCACTCGTCTGCCTAATATTATTTGCTAGACGTTTGATTCACTAGAACCCATCTCCTTCTTGCTCTTTATATATCTCTCTCTCTCTCTCTCTCTCACTCTCTCTCTCTCTCTCTCTCTCTCTCTCTCTCTCTCTCTCTCTCTCTCTCTCTCTCTCTCTCTCTCGCTCTCTCTCTCTCTCTCTCTCTCTCTCTCTCTCTCTCTCTCTCTTTATCTCTCTCACTCACTCTCCCTCTTGTTCTAGTTTTGGTTTTACACGTATACGACATACGCACGTGTACCCATGTACACATACACACGTGTACCCATGTACACATAGAACGTACGTATCCATGCGCGTCCACGTCTGCGCGTGTTAAGGGCGGATCCAAAATATATTTACGGTCAGTGCACTTTTAAGAGAAATGGTACAATAGACCTTATCATTTTCATCATTCCTGATACATTCAGGAATTTTTTAAGGCTTGACCACCCCAAAAACAATGTGATAGTATTGCACTAAAACTGCCATCGTTTATTTTCCTACTATCTATTATTTAGTTTTTCTAAATGTACTTTATATTTAATATTATTTTTTTCCAACGAGGTTGTGACACTCGCACTTGGTGCTTTCGCCCTGGATTAGCTCATGATGTGTGTACGTGTGTGAGCTGTCAAACGGTAATGTCACACCAGCTACTCCTCGTTAACCAGACGAACGCGATACTAATCGAACGTGAAATAACATAAAATTATTTAGTGTCCGGGAATCGGCTACATTTCTTGTTTTCGAGATCAAGGGCGGGCGGGATACGTGACCCGCAAGCTCTACTATACTCCAAGGCCCTTAAGTATAACGTTTACGATACAGCAGTGCAGACCGACCATTACAATAGTATACTCGTATGCAATATTATTGTTCCTACTTACCGAGAATTCGATGTCCTCGTTTCGAAAAATCAAAAAAAAAACAAAATCGATAAAGTGAGATGGGCTTTTCGAACACTCAAACAAATACAATGTGCTTATATATTACTCATATCAATACTATACATTTGATAAATACAACTCGTCATTCTTATTCCGATTTTAGCTACGACACAGCTACGATTTTTAGAGATAATCGAATTGATTGGTCGGTTAGACATGAGTTCCACGGAGGTAAGAAAACATTTTGAGAAAATCGAACTTTAAAATCACATGTATGTTGATGCGTTTCCGAATAACGTTAAATGCATCGTCATCGTTGAGTAGTTCAATTCGGGTACACCGCACTTGTAATTTTTTGTTTCCATTTGACGATTCTGCTGTAACGTTAAGTCGCACGTCATCCGGATCCATTTTCATTTTCGTTTTTTCATTCTTTGAACAAGGAGCTGCGTATTATAAGAGACTTTGTGCGGCGCGCAAATCCGTCGACACGCGAAGTTTAAGAATTTTGTTATTTTCAACGTAATAAAACGATCGTGAACTGAATCGAATGTACAATAGACTCGTGGTGTCCGGAGGGAGAGGAAACAAGATTGGAATTGTCAACGTTTCAATGGGATCGTACGCGTATAATCTAGTTTGGGATAAAGTTTACTACAGCGTAAGGGCATAAACAATAATGAATTTGGCCTGACAGAAAAAAAGAAAGAATGAAAAAGAAACACTCATTTTCGGCCGATCTTCGAGCGAATATTACATCGAGCCGATTCACACGAAGCGTTTTGTTTACCATCCACAGTTTTTTTTTTTTTTTTTTTTTTTTTTAAACCGATCATGTTATCGGAAACGATCAAAGTACTGCAGTAGTCCAACGAATTTCCGTCTGGGATTTGGGGTGCGAGCGAGTTTTCACCGCGGCCGGAAATACGTGTACGTAGTCATCTGCACACAATATTGTAAATCGTGAATTAAACGTGAAATACGTGAAAAAAAGTGAAATACGGAGCAAATGTCGACCATCGACGAGGAAGAGGCATTAAAAAACCGTCCGAAATGCCGTTGACGAGATATGCGATTATAATAATGACGACGGACGTCCGACCGACGACAGTGGAATACCATCGCGCGCGGTAATTGATCACGATCGACCTACATAACCCGTACAATGTTAACGGAGACGTCCGGCGAGAGAAAGGTGAACGGGTGAAAAACAATTGGGCTTTACACGCGCGATTAATTATATTTTTTTTCGTTGGTGTTTCTTTTTTTTTTTTTTTCATCGTGCATGGACGTCTGGTCAGATGAGACCCGTATACACTGCTCGAGTCTTGGTGCAATCTGTAGAGGAAAACGTGTCGCATTCACACGTTCAAAACGTAAAACGTATTCGAAACTACGGTGGAAAAGTTCGTGTATTATTAATATTATTATTATTTTTTGTATTTATTTATTTATTTTTTTTTTCATACCGTTTTCATTACATTTACAATATTAAAATATAGGTAGATCCGGTTATTATTATAATTTTGCTTTACTAAATATTTGAAAAACAAAAAAAATAAAATAATAATAACTCGTTTAGACTATCAATTATTTAAAAAAATTACACGTTTTTCTATATCTTACTCAATGGAAATATGGCACTGTCAGTTTTATTACAATTTTCGCCTGTTCACTCGCAACTCGAAATTCGTGAACTTACATATATACAGTCGAACTTGGTTAATTCAAAGTTGGAGGGACCGAGAAAAAAGTTCGAGTTGTCCAAATTAATTTTTTGCATTGCATTGCATTGCTATATGTTTATTATAAATAAAGTAATACAATAAAAATATTTACTATTTGTTTATGAATTATGTATATGTATTTATGTATGTATAAACAAAAATGAAGTTAGATAAACCACTTATTGGTTACGATAACACTAATGACTTTTGACCTTATTTTAAAGATAAATGAGGAAAATATCAAAATTTTATAATATTAATAAAACTCAAAAATTTGAATTTCCCACGAAAACATTCGAGTTAAATAAGATTTTTTTACATTGTTTAAATAGGAAATTCTTTACCGGAGTATAAGTTCGAGGTATCGATGATTTCGAGTTAAAGAAGTTCGAGATAATCAAGTTCGACTGTATTTAATTATCATCATTTTCTCGATGAATAACTTTTCAAAAACTGTATAGTTTTATATATTACGTTTCAGGTCGGGAAATAACGAATTCCGATCGTTTCCGTCTGACAAAAACACATAATATATACCATGCACGATTACTCATTGTAACGTAAGGAACGCGTAGACTCGTTAAAAATATTTCCTTAAAGGTAACTTCTTTTTTCTCTAATAATTACACTATTAAAAACTGTATATATTTGTAGTATTATCGTAGTTGGTGATAAATAGATTAATGATAAAGTTTGTATTCTTCATTATCTTCAAAACGTTACGCATTCGTAAAGACAAGTGTACAATTGTAATTTAACATATTTTTAAAGAATAATAGGAGTCCATGGGGAAAGGTTTTTTTGAGTACACAATTGATCGTGAGTAGTGCGCGTTTGTGCCACGCGTTGAAGAACTTAATACGAATCACGATGATGCACGCAAATGTGACGGCAAATATGTATCGCATTATTTTGCATTGACATTTTGCCGAGGAAGGTGTTGATTTTTTAGAATTAGAGTCTCATTTTTACCGGCACATAATAAATGGATTTAAGAGAACCAGATTTCTTGAATACTATTTTCTTGTTTTCCATAATTTGTCTATACCCTCGACAGTATTTAAAATAATACACTTTACAACCGCGTAAATATACAAACAAATTACTATCTTGTTTTGCGCTGTGAAAATATTTTCAGAATATTAATATTGAGACGCTTTCTAGACAAAAACGAAACTGCATAATTTAAATTATACTTGTCGAAAAGTTTTAACCCCGATATTTACATTTTGGTAGACACCATTTCCTCGAATTCATCCAGGCTCGGAGAACGGTTTAAGAAAAAAATTTAAATCAAATATTATAAGAACTTTTATTATTCTTATCCAGAATGTTTATTTTGATAAGCATGTAGTACATTAATAAATTGTGTTTTTTTTAGTTGAAATTAAAAATTATATACCAGTATGATTATTTTCTTTGTTCGATTCAGTCTTTAATTTTCCAACCACTGCAATTGTTATTGGAGTAGATAAACGTACATACTTTTTTTGGTCAATATTTTTATCGACACCTTTAAATATTTATTAATTTAAGCGTGATCACGTATTAATAATATCATGAATTTTACTTTAGTTGTTACGAGCATCAAAGAAACGTTGGATCACTCAAGTGCAAATCTCTACTTTTTTCCATCATCCGTAAACATCAAAACAGTCTTATTCTAATCGATGATTCACTAATCATTAAGTTCTATACAGTTTTTAAAGCAGTGTCCACCTTCGTGTCCGTCTAGAAAATACTAAATTTGATTAGATGTTTAATTACGTGTATCTGTTCACATCGATTGTCGTCTTATCAGCGGTAGAACAATTTTCTCCGCTTTGAATTGGAACAAAACAAGAAACCGCGCTTTTTTACGCGGTCTTCGAACACGTCTCCGCGAAAAATATGTCGTCCACTGTTGATCTTACGTAATATGTAGAAAACCGTGTGCGACCGCTGTCGGATGTCGGTTTCACATTCGTCCGTAAAACTTCAACACCCACGACCGCAGGTTGACTTAGACGACGGAAGACCATTCGATACGTGTAGATGCCGACCCGGGACCGTCACCGCGATTCGCTGTACTGCAACCAACCGACCGGATACCGCCGTCAAAGGCAGTGATGAAATTCAACGGCCGTTAACACGCCGCAGTGCCTGATCGATTTTTTGTCGACCGCATAACAAAATTCAACTGTTCAGCAAACCAAACGTCTATAGAAAACCGCTCTACAAGTGGTCGGTTCGATAACTGTACGCTAATAATCTACTCACGGATCGCACTCGATACGAATGCATAACGAGGCTACGTCGTACATTTTTCCTCTTTCGTTCTTTCGTCCTTACCGATCAACTACTACGCTGTACGCGGGTCAACCCGAATCTCTAACCCTTTCCGAAAAACGTCTCGCACACTGCTCACGATTCCGTCCACCTGCTCGTACCGTTACTACTGCATTTGTTCGTCGCACGGCATGTACAATAATAACGCACAGATCTAGCGATGATTTGAACGAGTGTGCGATTTTTCACGTCACGGGGACCGTCCGACCGAGCGCGTGCATCGCAGGCCCCGCCGCCGCCTTCGCCTAAACGTTAACGACCTGTCGTTATTCACTGCCCTGCCCCGCCGCCAAGGTCCCGAGACTTATTTTTAAAGCCGCTTCTTACCGAGGGAAACCGTTGATGGGACATTTCGGCCCCAGGGATCTAAAAGTAACCGTGTTTGAAATATTAGAAATATCTCTGTATGTATTTTCTCTACGGCGAGGGTGCAGGGGGATCGGGGCAGCGGCTACTAACGATCTAAGAACGTACAAAGCGTGCAGCCCGTGTCGTTTGAGTTCTAGAATAATAATATACAATTTAATATCGCATCACGTGCTGCAATACGTCTAATGGACGCGTGACAGACTCGTCTCGTACGGAACAAGTTTTCCATTTAAACGTTACCCTTGTCACGTGCACGTCACTCCGATTGTTGATTGATTTCTTCTCGCGTCTGTGTCCGATCGCGTTAACGAAAACACGGTAACCAGCGCCCACAAGAACGTTATCACGTGATCGCCACTTGGTGTCCACGACGCGGTATCGCGTGGCGTATAATTATTCATGAATTGTAACCGCAATCGAACAGCGTCCGATTGTTTCCGTGAGTTTCATTAACACCACGTTTTCCTCGGGACGGATTGTTTGTACGAGAATTTCTGCGTAACGTATAGGTACGTATTTAATACGTATAGGTATTTGCGATCACGGTTTGTGGCAGTCATTTTTGACGATCGATGATATTGCTTTCCCGTGATGGCACCGTTGATTTCGCATGCGATTCAAGTACAAAGTGAAACGGTCGTGTTGTACATTATTATATTATACAAAACAAACAGTTACTATCACATCAAATTAAACGTCGTCGAGTTTGCTAACACTACACTCCGTTTGCATTCGGTTCGACCGTGAACAAATCGTTCGGCAAGTGAGTTTGATTCAATAATGCGTGAGTGTATAGCTGCCACATATATTAATTATACACACGGGTTGGAGTACATGAGTCCAGATAAGTGAACAGATGAAGAATTTCATGAGTTTTCGGCTTTCCCATGAGTGTATGTACCCGTTAAGAAGATATATTAAAAAAAAAAAGAATTTCATTAAGTAATACATATTTGTTATCGTTGAAAATGACGTAGAGCAACGTATAAATATCCTTTTTTTTTCATCTACATCGAAATGTTTGATTTTTTTTTTTTTTTGTAAAATGATTTTCAAATCAATATAATTCTGTTTTAGTGTGATACTTGGAATGAAGAAGATGAACGTTTATTTTTCATAATGAAATTAAAATCGATTTCAGTCAATTAACATAATATGATATCATGATTCGAATGTATAAAAACGGATTTGCATCAACACTGATTAACGGTATTACGTGTACTTCGATGTATCTATCGTTACAATAACATTATACTTATAGTGTTTTCCGGTATCGACTTATTTTTGCCACGTACCGATTATACGACATTTTGAAAAAAACTATAGGAATTCGTTGTCAGCTTTTGAAAATTACATCGATTAGCTGTAAGACGTTGACTTAATATTCATCATGGTCCAAGACGTACTCACAATGATAATAATTCCGGTACATCGGATTTAAGAATATTTTGAAACGGTACGTCGTCGTCTGTGCGCGCGTGTACCACGGTTAACTTATCCAGTGTTGCATAACCGCAATCTCGTGACGTAAAAACAATAATTATTATCCGTACAGTTTTATTCGGCGAGGCGGTACACGACGCGCACAGTCCTCACTCTCACCACATATCTATCTATCGGTCTTATCGCTGCATCTCGTTCTTCAATTAAGGGAAATCCCGTTAATTCGCGACCCTTCAAATTGCACTCGAGACGTTCGCAAACGGCTTTTGAGCGTACCTCGATGTCCCTTCGTCCCTCGACATAACAATAGTACGTGTTTGTCGCGAGTTCATCACGGACGACTGCCCGCGCGATCATTTTCGGGTCTTCTGGTTTCCGTTGATATTAAGTCGCGAACATAACGCGCGACATTGTTAACGTTGCGGATTCGCTTTCGGTTGCTTCCCGGCACTACGCGCTACCGGGTAGGCGTCGTTTTCGCTCGCTAAATTGTCACCGAAATGGAGTTTCTGAATGCCCACACATCACACACGCGTTTGTATGCCGTTCGTTCGCGTACAGCTCGTCGTACTACTGCGGCGTGAACTCTGGTCGAACGTACTTGACGTTCTACACGTTTCGTCATCGGACGGCTGTTATTGTAGCCGCTGGTGCAATCGACGTGCGTTGTAAGGAGCAATTTATTTTTATTTTTATTTACCGCGACGTATCTGCGCTTACTTATACGCCGTCCAGGCGTGTGCACGACAACACAACATTCCGATAACGTATTACATCATTTCCGTTTTCATCGTAATAATTTTGTACCATTTTGTTTTCTCGTTCGTTGGCATACATCGTGGCGTTTTCATAAAATATATACGAGTATATATATGTGTGTGTGTGTGTGTGTGTGCGCGCAAGTAGTTCTTATCGTTTTGAATTTTGACCTAAGAAAATTACATATTCGCACTCGTAGCGCCAACAACAATAATTAAAATTATTTTCGAACATCGCAACGATAGATAACGAGTTATAAATAACGTTGACTACTTCGACGAATCGCCCGTAAAAAAACCATGACTTGCACGTAATTAGGTGCATAAGTTTACGAATAAAGGTTATGTAACCGATAAATTCATCATATCCGATCTCGCGCGCACAATTTATCGACATAACGGTCAACGAACAACGAAAAAGTGTACGTAACGTGAATCAAAGGTCTGAACAAAATATTAAGAGAACAATTGCGTGGAAAGAAACGAATAATTCGTTTTTACGCGTGATCGTTTGGCGGTCGTTGTTTCTAATTATTGCGAAGCACTAATAATTACCGATTTTCAATTCGGTTACGTGTACAACGCACACTTAACGTTACATTCGTAAAAATCGCCGGGGATACATTTCTATTAATACGCGATCATAAGATGATACAGTGCGGGGTCGCCACCCGTCCCGTGTTGCGCGGGACAGTCCTGTATTTATTCGATCCGGACGCAATACGTCCTGTGTTTTTGAGTATTTTTTAAAATAATTCACAAATACCGTGATATTGAAAATCTATAGGTCCATGCATTTTCTGTACAGTACATCCTGTACTGTACGTACAAGTTTCGACCAAACGTTTTCGCCAAACCAACGGAATCGATTTATTCACAAACTATTCGTCACTCGCACGCATTACATTCAGTTGTACGTTACTAACTACTAGCATTGATCAAGCATACTTCATCAATGCTGTAAGTGTTATACTACAAGTGAGAGCGCTGTATTTATTTTGTTGTTAATATTTTAACATACATCCGTTAAGCTTTGTTTGTAGGCATACTTAATTTTGTATGACAAACATTTATATCATTATTTTTAATTTTAAGGACCTATAGAAATTAACAGCATTTTATAATATTCCATTGGCATGTTAATACATAAAACTGAATACTATTAACAAAACATATGTATCCCTTATTTTTGACACTGAAAGTTTGCGACCCTGCTACGGTGACAAAACAATCAATAATTTGCACCGTTTTTGATATTTCGTACCGAAATCGAGGTTTCCCTATCCGTTTAGATGCGTGTTTAATAATATTTTCAATAGATCCATCGACATTTGAGCGACGTACGTAGACATGACAAACGTATTACGTGGACCGTTATTAACTCCAGTTAGATTAGGTTATTGTTATGTAATATTTTATGGTACGTATAAATAATGTAATCCGTTGACAATATTAGCATTATACAATGTAGTGAAATCGCCCAAACGAAACCTTTTCGAAAAACAACGCGCACCGCGTTTCCTCGATCAAGGTTTATTTATCTGTTACCTTACAGCACACGGTTTCGCGTTTTAACAATAAACAACCTCTGCGGTAACACTACACAGTCCGACTGCGATTTCGATCTATGTATCGGATTAAAAACGCGCAGCAAAACGGTCTGAAATGCTCATTAATTCTGGCGTCGCCGAACCATGGCAACACGACAATACTATCATCAGCTCAAAACGGGAAAACGCGATCGGCTCGGGTGCGCGACGGATCGGTCACATGCGGTTAGTCGATATTGTACGTTTAAGCAACGATGAGCCGAAAATTACATATTTGTATACATATTACGCTGAGGCCACACAGAACGCTACGCTACATATGCTATTTATACTATGTTTGCTTTGTACGCTATGTTCACTATACGGTGCGGCAATACAGAGCAATACTACTAGTATACTACGTACGATATTTACTACGAATCACTCTGAACAGTTATCAGTCATGTTCAAGATGTTGTCAGGTACGTTAGACAAGGATACCTGCGTACTTCCTCTATTAGCTGTTCTAGTAACATCACTTCAAAAAAAAATGACGTAGTACTCAAAACAAATTAATAAAATATAATTTATTTTTATTTTGTATTTTTCAAAAAACCGCTGGTTCTACTTGAATTCTAAATTATAACTCCGTGAAAAATTAAAATCGACTGTTCGTTGCTCGTATATCACAGGACACGCTATATTAAATTTCTGATATCGGTACTAGCAATGAACATGCTTGTCGAAACCAGCACGTCGCACGTCGCGACACATCGCTCAAAAATATAGCCACAAATCAAACACTCGGCGACGCGTCGCAACGTAGCTAAGAACAAAACGTAGCGTACACTATTCTGTGTGGCCATTTACGTCTTCAAGATAGAAAACTATTTTTTATTCATATAGCAAACATCGCGAACATAGCGCGTGTAGCGTTCTGTGTGGCCTCAACATTATTCATTATATTTTCGTAAACAATCGACAGCATGCATGTTATTAAATAAATATTGTAAAATGAGCGTACCGGAAGCGCGTCTAGCTCGATAACAGTATGTGCTAAAAATCGCATAAAGTTACTTGTAAATTTGAACTTAGATTTTTCTCTCGCTACAAACTTCACCAAATATCCTAACTTTTTCACGATTTAGGTAGTTAACAAACATTTTTTATTTTAATGTTATTTCTAAGCTTCGTTCGATTCTAATTATATTTTTTATAGTGCATAAAAAATACATATTATACATTTTTATAGTAATATCAAAAATATGATTTATAGATATGCTCGTAAAATAGAAAAATGTACAAACATCCCAAACAAACCCAAAACCTTCAAGTACACAAACATAGTACGAAATCACTTTTCACATATTTAATCCAGGTATCTAAAATTTGATTTATTTTTCAACTTATATTAAACACAACTTAACAAGATCGATATGAAAACGCATGAAATTACGAACCATGAATTCATATATGTATGAATTATGCAATAATAATAATCATATATTGTTTTTTTTTTATATTTTTGTTAAACTCTACGAATGAAATATTGGTAAGAAAAGAAGCCAAATCTTTGGCCGTAATCGAATGAAAAATAAAATAAAAATCCAATATATATGCTTTTAAGCTTTTCTCACTCCGACGTATTTGATTTATAAAAGTCATTGCTTGCGCGTACAGATACGGTTCTAGACATCGTATTATTGTATTTGCGGTCGTCATCGAGTATGCAAGCAAACCGAACGTGTCAAAACTAAATGGTGTGAGGAAAGGAAAAAAAAATAACAAAAAAATTTGTTCAGTTTGGTTTGGTGCAGTATGTAAATTCCGGAATGGCTGAACACGATTTTTTCGATGTTTAAGTCGACATTTCGCTTTAAAACGAAAGCAGAGAAAAAACTTAAATAATAAGAAAGAAAGTGCACGTTATAATTTGTTGTGTACCGCTCGTAGATATCTTGTAACGACTCGTGTACGATGTATACCGCTGCCCAAGAGACGAATCGTATGATGTACACGCTGAACCTGTGGAGTGGATATTGAGGTTCGTGGAAATAGGGGTGGGCGTTCTAAGAATTTAAAGTGTTCTTAGCAACAGCTCTGGACTAGTTTAAACTTATAATTTGTTACATGTATCGCCGATAATTTGTTATTTTTCTCGCTAAGAGAAACACCGTTCGTTAGCGTCCAGTAGTGTCACGGTGGACACGAATCAAGATTTGCCCATAATGAAGCCCACCGTGCTTCAGACGTGTTTTTGGAAATGATAAGTCGATTTTCCATGGCTGGATCAAGGGTAGAGGCTATAATTCCGGTCACAAGTTGAAAGAGGACTCAATGTGTCGACTAGTTTTTTTTTTTTTTATTAGATCGGCATCAAATAATTAATAAAATATTTTTTTTCAATCGCACGAATAAGTATGGATATAATAAAATTAGTATAAAACACAAATTTTTCTATATCCATACTTATTTGAATTAATATTTATTACAAATTATTGGACATGAATAAAAAACAAAGGAAATCATTTTAGGCTAAAGGCTGTCCCCTCCTTATGTCGTGATAATAATCTTGCGAGTCACTTACCGTTGGCCCAGTTGGATTCGATGGTGACCAGCGACTGCACGTAGTCCTCGGCCGCCACCGCAGACCCGTCGTCTTCCTCGCCGGTCGGCGACTCCGCGTCCTCTACCTCGGCTAACGGTGTCAGCACGTAATCATCGCTTGATCCGTCCATCTGACCCTTCCGATCGACTGCTCTCCTGGAACACAAAACATAACGGTCCCGATGAGTGTACGCACGCGTAAAACGGCTGTTTAAAACGCGACTGCGGCAACATCTGCAACGGCAAGTTACGCGCAGTATCACCGTGACGTAACGGACTTGACCCGGCCGGCAGTGGCGTCCGACAGTGTCGTTTCCGCGCGGTCAAACCGCAGGACAAACCGTTCAAGACCACGGGTCACACGTTCACGTACGCAAGAACGTATTCACCTCCTACCCTCCTATCATCATGGTCCGTGTGATACCGCTGAAATAGTCGTTGACACGTGGGACTAAAGTAAACCGAATGCACTCGGATACTCGGGCTGAAATGATGGTCCAATATCTAGGAGGAATTAAGAAGAAAAAGAAATATAGGTGGTTTGAAATCGTTATCGAAAATGGATCACGTCTTTCGAGGGCTTTGCACGCATACACTTTCGAGTATGTGTTGAGTTCAGGTTGTGTGTAATACAAGCGAAGCGTACACGAAGAAAACAAATCAGCGTTTATCGCGTCCATTTTGTTTGTGCGATTACTAAAACACGTATTGAACAGTAAATCTTAACGTAAAAAAACAATTATGGAAAGAATGTTGCATAAATGTTGTGACGGATGATAAAAAAAGGATGATTATAAAAATAACGCGATTCGTAAATTCGTCTACGGTGGTTACAAATAAGTATTCTCGAGCGAATATCCGTAGTACCATCGCGCCGTCGGAGGAATTCGGACGACATCGGAACTCGAGACATTATTATTTCGATTGATATTTTAACCCAGGCAACGGGATTATCGCGCATTAGAAATCCATTTACGCGCAACAACATGTGACGTTATCACATCGACCGTTGCTGTTGGTCGTCGAACCCGTTTGGGAATTCGTATTTTCGTCAATGATATAATCATCGACGATAGCGCGATAATTAAACCCAAACGTCCTCGTTAGAGCACGCAAACAGTCAATATTTATCGATTACAGTGGTAAATATCATTGCTATAACCGTTTACAATACATGGTCGACGCAAAAACGTTGTTATAACGACTACGTGTGTCGCACAGCCTTTTCACCCCTTGCAGTAATTATTATTGTTACAAAATTATTTTTTTTTCGACTCCGAACGGTCGCAGTCTTCCCGCGTGTCCGGTTACCGCGCTTGCACTTTTTCTCCGGAATTAGAAGGGAAGTTCGAAACCACCGTCTATTATCGGGTGCGTGCGGCGTATTAATCTCCAGCCCAAGGGAACGTCACCGCCGCGGTTGCGCTATTATCGCGTAGCCGACACCGTTTTCTGCGCGTCCGTGACGATTTCCGTACACATTGCGTGCGCGTAAAAATGTTTTTGTTTTTTTTTTCTTTTCGACCAACACTTCGTAGAACGGTATTCACTGCTGTGCAACGAACGGACCGGGTGTAGCGCATCATTCCGTCGATTATTATTGTTTATATTTTCGAAGGTATGTGTATAATGACGATATCGGTTTTTGCGGTCATCGTCTTCGATGTGCGCGACGAAGAACTCGTAGAAATCCGCCGGCTGGTTATCCGACCGTGGTATCGTATGTTTGTATGGTCAACAGTTGCAGCGGTCATCGAGGTCTGCACATGTGTACAGTAGCTGCACCGGACTTTGTCGTATATGTATTTCAGTATTAAGACAAAAATGTAATAAACTTGTTGATTTTTAAAGACGAAAATATAGTCACGTAAAATTTAATAAAAAAAACAAAACGATCGCATACTCAATCTATGGGATTAATCTACTCAATCTACTCTATCTATCATACTTAATCTATGGATTTCCTATACATGACATCTTAAACGTTCAACATTCATTGGCTGAAATAAAAGGACTGCGTAGGATTGACTGCAGTGAAATATCGGGGACACGGAGCTAGTGAAACGTCAAATACATCGACAATTTTGTAAGCTATTCGCGATAATTATGATTGGCAGCCTTCAGTTGGTATTTCAACGGCCCGTGTAAGATATCGTAATCGTAATATTTTTTCATTCAACGCAGAAGTGCTTAAACCGTCAAGATGAAATTATTGTAGTGTTTGGATGTATCTATGAGATAATTATCCCAATAAAATTCGCTGACCATTGAGCTTACATTTTAAATCCAGAGAATTATACATAATACGAGAAAATAATGAAAAATTCAAATTTATAAACGCTCAATTTCAAAATCCCAACACATTTTATTATACACAGTTATTTTACTCCGAGAAGTATTTACGTGAGGTGCGATTGCCTGCGATTCTATTTTTTTTTTATTACACTGCAAATTGAACAGTGCATATCATAAAGTTTACTACAAACTGTTTATACACACACTCATATACGTACTACATATTATATATATATATACATATTTATAATAATATGTAGTACATATATAACAGTATGTATTATACAATATATATATAGTATAATATTGTATGCATGTAGGCTCTATAGTAACTTATATATAGGTTAAATAAATTTACTTTTTTTCATTTTTTACCATGCGGATCATCATCATACAGGAACTGTAATTTTTATCCTTGAACTTATGAAAAAACTATCGAATAATTTTTAAGAGAAGTATTACAGTTTGATACGTAAAAGAGTAAAAAGAAAATGTCTCCAGCGTAAATTGTTTAAATTCTTATACGAACTGCGATTCTTGCAAATCAATATATACACGGACGTTTTAGGTTTATATTATAATAAATGATGTTTCTACAAAATACGCCGCAGTTGTAAAAATGTTAATAAAGTAGAATAACTTTTATCATTTGTAAAAACTGTGTTCGGAAAAAAATAATAATTCTCGGTTTGTAGTTGATTCGACTAATACAAATTTTTAAATGATTTTCCAGAAATAGATTTTATAAAATAAATTATAATTATGACCTATTATATTTCAATACATAAAGCGGCTATTTTTTATTTTTCCGCAACAGATAAAAAATGTACACGGTAATTAATGCATACAACAAAGTGGTAACTTACAAGAAAAGTGGTCTACATACAGAACAAACATATATGTATACTTCAATGTACATGAGTGTATGATTTATAAAATAGAAAAAATAATTATTTTTACACTTATTCAACTTAATTACTTCAGACTGAAATGTAATTTATAAAAATGTAAGAATGACAAGTACGATTAATACAATTTTTGAACCATACAGTGGTAAAATATCTCTTACAAAATGAAGTAAATTGATTGATAATTAACCAAACCGGTCATCACGATAAAAACTTATTAATTACTGTTACCGAAAAGAAGTTTTTGTTTTTTTATTTATTTAACTGTACCGCCGTTAAAAATGTGAAAAATACTTTAAATCCACAATGTCGATTTATGATTTGACCGATTGAAGTCTGTTATTGCAATATACAATTCTAAAAACCAGTATGGAATTTCAATCGTGGTAAACGAGCTCTAACGATGGTCGCCGAGTTGAGTTTAATCGATTTTGTTGAAAAACCAACGACAACCACGAAGCCTATAATATTGTGTGCAACATTGATGCATATATCTGTTTGAAGCATTTATTTTCCGAAATTTTTCCATCTCGTACAACTATTGTTTTTGATACGACTTCAAATATTAAGATCGCACAGTCTGATTTTCGAAGTTGTCATGAAGATCACTCGTGGTTCTACGTTTAATTATCAATTGCACATCTTGGCGTACTGAAATTCGAGCAATTGCAGTTTACACGTAGTGCGCGTTAACAGCCAACGCCCGACCGTACGAACTACGTATACAGTGTACCAGTGTAATACAGGGTAAACCTTCGAGGGAATGTAGTATTTACACGTGAAAGTACGAAAAAATGCACGTTTAAAAACAACTATGTATCGTGAATATTGAAAAATATACCATTAAGTGGTTGCGAGACGAGGTCGTTTATTCCGGATCTCATTGAATCAAACACACACACACGCACATATTGTTGTTTGATGTAATGTTTTAATTTACAAACCATTTAAATTAGTAAAATGAGTCGGTATATTAACGAGGGCATCAGTTGAATTCCGTTTTTATCGGTCGCTGTACACGCGACGTGACGACGACTGCGAAATGACTGTGTAACGAATGTCGAAATGATTAAATAATTGACGTCGGAATTCAAATAATTTTGGGGCCCAACGTTTGGACATGAGACGAGTTCACGATGAGTATGTGTATGTGTATATGTATGTGTAATTACAAAGTGGACAACATTTGAACGTTTGCAAAATTATTACATACGAGTATCGTCGTTTCGTCCGACTTTTGCAAAAACTGGAGTACTGTAAAATATACACAAAATCGTTATCAAAATAAACCGACAGCAATAAAATGACATAATAATAAATAGATAATTGGATAATACGACAACGAGTATGTTTTTTAATAGAAAATAATGCGGCCGCGTTCAGCGTTTCAAAAACATACGCATTTATTTGCGCGTAATCGCTGCGGTACGAGAGATGGTTATTTTGAAAAAAAAAAAAAATGATAATAATAATAAACGTGGAGATTTCATTATTTTCACATCAACGATTGCACGTATAGACGCATCAAAAAGGTTTTGTGTCATCGCAGGGGTGAGCCGCAGACCTCAATTTCGACGCGGTTGCGTAGACTTTTCAAAGGTGTTGATGTTATATTTATGCAATAGTTTTGATTTCAAATCCAGACGTTTATTGCGATGGCTGTTTAAAAGTTTACCGAATATTCACCTACCTAACGCGTACGCAGAAAGTACAATATTATTTTAATCATGATGCTAGTAAATTTTGCTAGACATTGTAATTCAAGTATACTTAAATACGAAAATGCGTCATTTAAATTTTAAGTTCAGTTCGCTACTTTGCACACACGTATAGGGTGCACGTATACTTTGGATGTACATGTAAGACTAAACGATCTGTTACGTTAACGAATATAATATTATACGACGACGAAACTATGCACGAGTCGGTCTTTGATATTATAACGTATAAGTTCGCAAAGCTTTCTGAACATTAATTAGTTTTCATTCACCGTGTATATAAGCGTACAACATTGCGGTCGGCCGTGGTGAGCGTATATTCGTACATGAGTATGATATATACAATGACATATGTATGTTCGTTTGAAGTGTATAAAAAAAATTGTACTTTACGCCAAAACAGCTTGAACATGTGTACGATGGATTTAAGAGCGGGCACAAGTTGATAAGCGTCTCCCAAGTCACGTTTGTACACTTAACACTCTGATCATATTTTTTTGGTCCTGCGAATAATTATTTCCACCCGGTGAGATGGGATTTCCGAATCGCACAGGACGGAATCCAAACAGTGGTGTCATTTGGGGACGGAGAAGGGAAAGTTACTGATTTATCACAGTCTGGAGTTTAGCTATTCCGAAATCGGCACATCATCAACTTTTAAATACGTTTTTTATAAAACCATTGGCATTTTCTATGTCGGAAAAATGAGTCGAGTACTATCCGTGTACTTATGTCCCAAGTACAAATTATTATATTTTTAGATTGACTTAACCTTCCCTCTCCACGTTAATCAGTACTTAGGTAAAACAAGCCGTCTAGTCGACAATTTAATGAGAGCATGACGACTCTCAACTTAAAACTAAAACGATGCCGCTGAATCCAAATATTAAGTTCCACGCTCGCGCGTGTACGCGTGTATCGGGGGCAACCGGAAATGTTTGCTTCTCGTAATTTATAAATAATATTTTTTTATTTATATATAGTTAAAATTAACTAAGTATAATATAATACGTTGTGTAGGTATTTAATTTTTTTTTTTTATTTCCCTAGGTAATTTGGTATACGGAGAAAACGATTTATTTTGTCAAACACCGATAGTATTGTATACATTTGAGAAAAGAGAAAAATCAATCGGATTAAGGTGAGTTAGACGAGTTGCTTCGGCCGATGCGTTCTCTTTTTACGTAGTACCACTGCAGTACACCACCCGCTTGACGCACTTCATCATCTCGTCCCGCACTGTCAAGCCTGTATGACAACATGAACCACTAAACTATAAACTATAATCCGACCAAACCAATTATTATTGTACCTGTACAATTAATATTTTAATTTCTTTTGTTGCGCACATGATTCTCGGAAATTATTTTCTCCGTTAGATTTAGACCGATGTGTACGGCTCACCACTTCCGACAAATCCAATACATTTTATCATTTGTTTGTGCGGTACAAACGAACAATTTTAGTGTATTATTTTCTTTCAGGCGTGTATTGACCGAACGAGTACAATCAACAGTTAATTAATTTAATAAATTACAAAAAAAAAATTAAATTATTACGTTACACGTCATAATTAATTATGTAAAAACGTTTGGAATTATTAGTACTGAATTATGGTATATAAATCATAACATTTTATAAGGTAAAGAATTTCAACTTCTAATCAATAAAATACAATTTATTTTCCCACAGTCAAACGAAAACATATATAATTATGATAAGTAGTTTTTTATTAATACCACATATACTTTGAAAAGTTACTTAAAAATTTGAACACTTTTTTTTTTAATTTAATAGAGGGTCGTGGATAATGACGATAATGTTTGACGATATATTTTTAGAACCTTTAAGATACCTTGGCTATTACGCAAAATGTACACGATTTTAAATTTGATAAAAGTTCAGAATTCAATTGAACTACCTAATATATTATGTAATGGTATACTCGTATGTATAATATTATGTTTACTGTTCCAATAAAACAGAAGCTATTTGAAAGAGTTGGTTATAGGTATAAACCATATCGGACATTGGTACGATGTGATAAATATTTAATTTTAAATTTCCACAGAGGAATCAACGAATGAATATACATCTCTTTCAGGTAGTTTTTTTTGTCTGTTCATCACCCCTGTGTGCTTATTTATAATCATCTATAAAAATTTATCCATTTATGTTGTCATATTTTATCGACTGCAAAAAAATACGTAATAAAGATATTATCTAAAACCCTTAAGTACACTTTTTTTGTTAGTCGACAACGTTATATAAACTTATTATATAAATTAAATATTAGAAATGGATTATTATCATTACACTTATTATTAAATCAGAAATTGTAAGTGCAACAAGAAAAAATTAAATAACTTTACAAAACAAGTTTAAATCGGAGAAAAAAGTTTTATCTAATTAGATTGGAAAAGAAACGAGTTAAATAATGAAACATGGATATTTGACAATTTATAAATGTCAACTAAATCACACGTTACACTTACTGGTATCGTTAGGTGTAATCGTAGTTAATTAAGTATAATTAGTTAATTATTTAAGTATATTGATCATCATGCATAGTTATCTTATAGTTACACGTTTTATTATTTCCGTCATCAATTGTACTGCATCGTTACTTGTACGCCATAGCGGGTGCTATTTTTCCTTCAGCCCCCTACTTCCATTTTTAACCGTTAAGTGCTATTTATCGGATGATCGAGGCGGGCGTCGCTTTTGACCGTACGTCGTATGAAGACCTCAAGAACTTCGGCACACATTTTAAACCTGACGCAATGAGCCGAAACCGTGCGTACAACATTATAGCAAACGTCGGAAGGACCCGAGGAAACAAACGAAGAATAATAAAAATGTAAGAAATAAAAAGAATACCTAGGATTGAACTGGCTCCTGAAACTTTACTCCGCGACGTATTTCGAAACAGTTCAAAGAGAAATCATTGCGAACCGCGAGCCGAGGAGCTCTGCCCTGCACGAGCGCGTATAATTGATCGGTAAAATGTTTCGATTTCCATTTTCGGAGGTCGCGCTCCTCCGGGCTGTGGTGCGTGTGCGCGCGTACATTAATTTTGCATAGCCACCGCGAACGGATACTGTATGCGTGTACACGTGTCCCCGTTAAACTCTAAGGTGACGAGTGATTTGTCTCCAAGTCTCGGGCTCGTTAGCGCAGCGATAACGGTTTATGGCCGGATGAAAAGAGTCCCACACGATATCGGGAAGGCGTGCGAAGGCGCCGAGACCAAGTTACCGAGTTCACGATTTACTGTTCCGACAGGCGGATTTTCCGACGCGACCAGGTCTTAGTAAATGTCCCCGGTGACGCGAAACAATAACATGTGATCCAACTTGGCCAAGATTTAGCCCCCCCCCCCCCCATAATACTAAAATATTCGCCGTCGACCGAAGATGAACGCCCTTGATAACCGTCTTTTTAGTCGAGTAAAAATGTAGATCGTAGACAACGAGTTTAATGCGATAAAAATATATTGAATAAAAAAAAATCGGTTTCATAACCGTGGACATAATATTTCGACTGGATAAACAATTATTATTTGCCGACTGATTTCGTGTCGTCGAAAGATGTGCGTTTGCGTGCATACTTTCTTGTAAATCGTCTTAAAACTCAAAAGTGTTGTTGCTTAGTAACCGTGGTTCGTTTTTTCTCCGCTCAAGCTGTGGGTTCCAGCACTACTCTCCGTAGCACCCTTAGTGAATTTCAATTTGGCGTTTGTTTTGCACAAAAAACAAACAATTTTAATCCAACTCAAATGCGTCCCCTTACTTTGTTGCGCCACCGGCAACCACCCATTACGCCAACCATCAGTTATGGGTGCTCGCGGGTTTTCAAATGTAATATTTCGAATCGGTGCGCTGTTATGGTATTGGTCATTGTATCGACGAGCTTTTTCGCACTGCCCCCTTAACCCAGCTGGAATTTTGAAACAATTCGCTTCTCGTGCGAGACCGGGTAATGTTTACAATCCACTCCCACACAGTTCAGGTCAAGTTGGGCGGGAGTATTCGCTTATTCGCGTATTAGGTTTTCGTACGTCTTCGCTTTTAACGAGAACGCAACAATATTACTGGCGGACGTGATAACGTCACGACCAGAGCGATTATCCTCGATATGCTATCGAACAACTGCGTTAAAAATATCGGTTTGAACATGTGTACACGACAATTTCGGTGGCCGCGCGCACCGCCGTCACAGCAGTCCGTCGGCCGACGTATCTCACACGACGTCGTTGTAGCACAGTTGCACGCGGATGTGTGTTCCTGCGATTTACTTGTTTACGTTATTTTCGCATCGAAATGCACGGTTCGTTGTCCACAGCCCGTTTGCGTTTGACACATTTAATCGCAAAACAAAATATAATTAAATGAACAACGCCGTCGCACACGACGCACCACGTACGCGAACACATCGCATTTGCATTGGCGTTTCTCTTTTGCGCACGTACAGTCATTTTGATTAAAAACCATAGCGAGTCGTTCAAAATTACGCACTCGATTTGTGATAATAATATGTTAATTAGTATAATTGGTGTTCAATGGTGTACGAATCGAAACGCGTGTAAAATACAGTAATGGTACCCACACGCTTGCGAATATTATTCGTTATGTACGTATCCGAGAGGTGAGATCCGCCTGTACGAATACAGACCGTTGCGCTTCGTTTGAAATAGCGCGTAACAGAATTTACGTTTTTTTACTCTCCAACAGACACGTGAACCCCGGAGAAAAAAAATTCATAATTGGTCGAAAAACAACAATTGAGCTCTGTTAAACGTATTCACACGAGAGTGATAATGATGAGGAATCACTGAGATATCATTTGAATAATTTATGGATAAGTGTTCGTAATAATTAAATATACGAACGTACACGGCATTAATATATGTATATGAGCAATAACAAATAGCAATGGAATCCGTCGATAACGTTTATATTGTATTAAAATTTGATTATTCAATCATGAATTACATCAATATAACACACGTACCTACATACATCAGAATTTCATGCGCAATTTTGTCATAAAAATATGCGAACTCCACGATACGTTGATTACAGAGACATTTTATGTGATTTAAGATTTCTATTTTCCGTATTTTTCAGTAGGTATAAGATAACTACTTTCACATGATTACTTAGCAAATCATATTTATGTACGATATAACTCACGCCTGTAATCTGGTAAAAAATAAGCGAACGGGCACCTCGCAGACCGAATCGTACCACACGAAGTATCATTTACTAAACAGTTATCTGCAGCATCTTGATTTACATAAATATAAACCCTTGCCACATCTACGTACAGTGTACTATTTCACTCGTCTAGGTTACATTCCCTTGATGTAATTTTAAAACGAGTGTTGAAACTATTATTAAACGCAAAGATGAATTGTGGAACAAATCGCAGGCACAGCAATGCACGGTATGTTTTATACGAACACTTTCGTTCCAATACTTTAACCTCGGGGGTCGTTACATACTTTTAATGCTTTTGATAATTATTATTATTAGCAAACATACCTTGCGTAGTTGTACCGTAATATATCCCATGAGCATACAATATACTAAACAAAACTTGTTACTTCAATAGTTCCAACGAACGATCGATATTTATCGTTTGTGTTGACCAAATAACGCGAAACGTGCTTTTCGCAAACGAAAAAATGAGTGGAAACGAACGGTTTAAAGACAAACATAATCGTCGGACCGTTTGAAAACTACGGGATTAATTAATCGTTTTGTTAGACGAAATCGCCCTGTCTACGGAACGCGAAAGATCCGGAAACACCGGATGTTGAGCTTACAACCGTTTTTACAAATCCGTGATGTAGAAACGCCATGATAGATGTATAAAAGAAAGTGGCAGATGGATGATAGTAATCGCAAGAATAATTAATGAGCTATAACCAACGAACGAGGTGTTTCACGTGTGGGTGTTCCTATTAACAAATTAAATCAGAAACAACAATAAAATGTTGGCATTGAATATTATAATTGTATTGGCATTTTATTGAATCACGTGGGTATAAGTTTATCAAAAAATTATTATGTAATATACATATTTGTACTTAGTATCATGTGTTGGTTTATCAATGTAATAGATTTCGTACTCTGGCGCAAAACAATCGAAGACAGAGTTGCTATTTCTTAACGATATTTTTCTTTCTGTACACAGGATTTAAACTCTTTCCGGAAAACTATAGTGGCTACACGTGAACTCGGTTGAACATTTCCCAAACAGAAGGCCTCAAAAAAAAAAATCTCGAATCCGTTCGCTCGCTCATAATTCATCCTTAACGAGTGTACATTAAAATTGTTGTCTAAAATTTTATAAAAATATAGGTGCTTTATTATGCGTTTCATTGAGAAATACTAAAAACGCTGATAATATCAGATACATCATATTATAATGTACAATTATGCGCGGTAGATGTCAGAGAAAAATATTAATATCTCTTACAATGCTGTGCAGTTGTTGCGTTTTCGTGTAGATGGCTTTAGTTAATAATTATAATAATAAAAATCTAATTTAAATCTTTTAATTAAATATCAAGTAATTATTTATTATTTTTCTATAAAACAAATTCTTTAAAGCGGTTTAGTTCTGCAAACAATTATTATTTTCGATGCATCTTATTCTACATCGAGATGTACATCCAACAGTGCCAAACTAGTCAATATTTCCTGTCTAATTTGACTTTCTAACAAAGTTTTTAATCTTATGAGCATTAAGTCATAAAACATGATTATATAGTGCAAATCGCTCATCGCCCTTCTCCTCAAATATACGCCCTTGAACCCAGTGTATTAATTATCTAAGTTTACATAATTAAAAACTCAATTTTCGCAGTAATAAGCACAGATGTCACTAGAATCGCTCTTTTTTTTGGGGGGGAAATTTATCGTATCGTTGCAGGGAACAAGAGGAAATTTGTTTTTAAAACTGGAAATGCTCAGCACCGTGCTTCCGTGCACCCATGAACATAGTCATTCGAATCACGTTTCTCGGCAGATGAATGCATAATATGCACGAAAAAATAATATTATAATATCGTACTTATAACCCTGAACGTAAACGGGAATGATCGTTTACGAAAATAATATAATATGGTATGCCGCGGGGCACACATTTTGTAACTGGCATTATTCGGCGCACTTTGTAATTAAATCTTCCGCGGATTCTAAACGATCCCTTAGGCGCGATGCGTGGACCGGAATAAATGCGCGATCGGCCCACTCACCCGTCGTGCTAGCTCCATTTCTCTGGCACCCCCACTTTGGAATTTCGAAAATCAAATTCAATAATTCGTTTGTGCTTCGTTTGTGCTGGTTTGTGCACCTATTCCCGACGTTTGTGCTTTCATCGTTCCCGAGATATTCAAATTTTGCTGTGGGGGTGCCGAGGAAATGCTCAGCACCCCCACTTTTGAATTTCGAAAATTAAATTTCATAATTCGTTTGTGCTTCGTTTGTGCTGGTTTGTGCACTTATTCCCGACGTTTGTGCTTTCATCGTTTCCGAGATATTCAAATTTTGTTGTGGGGGTGCCGAGGAAATGATCAGCACCCCCACTTTGGAATTTCGAAAATAAAATTCCATAATTCGCTTGTGCTTCGTTTGTGCTGGTTTGTGCACTTATTCCCGACGTTTGTGCTTTCATCGTTCCCGAGATATTCAAATTTTGTTGTGGGGGTGCCGAGGAAATGCTCAGCACCCCCACTTTGGAATTTCGAAAATTAAATTTCATAATTCATTTGTGCTTCGTTTGTGCTGGTTTGTGCACTTATTCCCGACATTTGTGCTTACATCGTTCCCGATATATTCAAATTTTGTTATGGGGGTGCTAAAAACATGCTCAGCACCTTCACCTCAGAGTTTCGAAAATCAAATTGTATTATGCATTTGTGCTGGTTTGTTCATAAACTTTGTGCAAAACGATATGTCGTTGATAAATTGGTACAACTTAAATTTTACAAACATTTATTGTTATAACTAACTATTTTTATGGTTATTGATATAACCTACTATTGTTATTGTTTGTGTATAATTTGTAAAAGAAAAAATGTTTTCGGTAAATTGATACAACTTACATTTTTTTAAATATCCAGAAAATTAAATTTAGTGGTGTTAGGATAATGGATATATCCACCTAGGATTCTTATTAATTTATTAAATTATGTTTTAAATTATTATAAGGTAAATTTATACGTCTCCATAAAGCTTCAACTATACATTACTTATTTTCTCATATTCAATGGTATTCTCGATTTAAAATTTATAAATCTAATAATATTAATCATTCTAGACCAGTGGTTCCCAAGCTATTCTATTCTACGCCCCCTTTATATATTTTCAAAAATCTCGCGCCCCCCCCTTTTTTAAATTGAAAAAAAATTGATCATATTTTTTTGTGTTCTTTAAAAATAAACTTTAAATTATTCGGAATGACTACTTTTTTATTGATGTTAATAATAATAATAATAATGGTAAATAAAAAAATACATAATGAAATTAGATGTTAATAATAATAATAATAATAATAATAATGGTAAATAAAAAAATACATAATGAAATTAATAAATAATGTTAATGCTGACAACACTTTTCCTTGGACAGTTTTTTTATGTTCGGCTCAATATTTGATAATGAACACCTTAAGTCAGATGCGACATCTAAACGATTTCTATGTTTGTTTTTTATAACTGTCATGCTGGAGAACCCAGATTCGCACAAATATGTAGATGAAAATTGTACAAGGACTTTTAAAGCTTCATTTGAAATTTCAGGATAAATAGGTTGGTATTTTACCCAAAATTCTTCCAAAGAGCTACCACTGTTAAAATCAATTTTCGCCCGTGAATCGTTCTTCAGCTCGATTGCCTGTTCTTGAATTATATCTGGCAATGTGTCTACGTTAGTACTGAATGGAGAACTTGTTAACATATATTGCCAACTTTTGTTCGAAAAATTTGGAAAATATCGAGTGAATTCATCAGTCAAACTGTCGAGATGTTTAATCACTATATCTTTCAATCCAGTAGGACAAAATGGTTCTTCTTCATCAGAGAGAAGTTCGTTCAGTCGACGGAAAGACGAAAAATTAGGAGTCTCTTTGTTTACTCGGCGTTTCCACAGTTGTATCTTTTCTAGAAATGAGTTGATAGAATCGTTCGCGATTATTACGTTTATATTCCTCCCTTGTAATTTGAGATTTAGGTTATTAATAGTCTCAAAAAAATCTGCTAGATATGCGAAGTAAAATGTGAAATTTTCATCAGTAAAATTTTCCCGAAGATCGTCTTTTCCTAATTGTAAAAGCATTATTTCGACTTCAGACTTTAATTCGTACAAACGCTCAAGCATATTTCCTTTGGATAACCAACGAACCTCGGTATGGAATAATAAAACAGAATGTTGGGCTGATAGCTCAGAACAAAGAATCTTAAAAAGACGTGAATTAAGAGCACTACTTTTGATGGTATTAACAATTTTTATACATACTTCTAGTACATTTTTAATTTCAAATGGCAGCGTTTTTGCAGCTAAGGCTTGGCGGTGTATTACACAATGAGAACCAATTATTGATGGATTTTTATCTTTTGCAAGCTTCACAAAACCCGATCGTGATCCTAGCATAGCAGGGGCACCGTCTGTACATACACCTACAACATTTTTCCAAGAGAGGCCATTCTGATCAAAAAATATATCGATGGCAGACAAAACGTCACTGCCTTTTGAGGTGGAACTTAAGGCCTGGGAAAACATAAGCTCTTCTGCAATAGTCTTTTCATTTATAAAACGGCAGTAAACTAATAGCTGACAACAATTGGCCACATCAGTTGATTCATCACACTGAATTGCAAAGAATACGGAATTTTTTAATTTATGAATCAACTGATTTTGTATGTCCAAAGCTAATTCATCAATGCGTCGTTTGATTGTATTGTCTGAAAGAGATATTTGAGAAACTTTCCTTTTACTTTCTTCACCAAGTACTATTTCAACGGCTTTAAGTATGCTAGGCTTAATTAATGTTTCACCCAATGTATGTGGTTTCTTTTGCTGAGCCACCATAAAGGCGATGTGATATGAAGCTTCAATAATTTTTTCATTATTCTGTTGAAATTCTCCGGTTCTGTCAAGTTTCATTTTATTTAAAGAATTTTTTTTAGCAACAAAAAACTCTTTAGGTTTTTCTTTTAGCATCGGATGAGCTGTGGTTAAATGTCGTTCTAGTCGACTTGGTCGGAGAGCATCGTTACTTAACACAACGTGACAAATAACACACTGTGGCATTTGGATACCATCCTTTTGAATGAACGTGAAACCAAACTTTATATAATCGTCGTTATACAATCTTATTTTCTGTGGAGCCATTATTTTTACGTATGTACACTCGCGACGACTACGTACTACGACACTACGTGCAGTATGCGACTGCAAAACGAAACTAAATCGAGTTTAAACTAATCTAATAGCATTTTCCCTAACATCCTTTTATCGTTCCGATTAATTTACAGATAACGTAGCATAAAACTATTTATAGTCATTATCGGTTATCCATTATTGATACCCGAGAACGGATAAAGAGAACCAGTCTACTAATTTTATTTCTCTACGTTTTAAAATAAAAAAAATGTAATCAATAAAAATTGTCTTTCGTAAAAACTGCTTGCGCCTCCCCAGCAATGTGTACACGCCCCCCAAGGGGGGCGCGCCCCCCAGTTTGGGAACCAGTGTTCTAGACCTTTCATTCTAAATTAAATTTTTGTTTTGTTGGTTAATCAAATTATTATTGATTGAATTCTTATGAATTCCAATTATGACTAAATCAACTATGAGAATTGCTAATAATTGTGTAGACATATTTATAGGAAAAACTAAAATGTTGCGAATATCAACAACTAAAACTTATATTTTTTAAAAAATACTCTTTCATACACTATAGATTATATTATTTCTTTATTATCCTGTTATAACATATTTTAAACTAATATAGGATAATATATAAGACTGTAAAAAATACTCAATAATGAATTTAATATGAAATTAACCATGTTATGAAGTATATTTGAAAAATATAAAATTTACTGAAAAACAACTACATATATAAACAATTTACTTAGAAATTAATACAATTAGTTAAAATAAAAATACTTCTGCGTACTTCAGGTACTTTAAAAAAAACAAGTATAAGGTAAAATTTAAGAATATAAAAACTGAATAATGAACATAATATATTAATAAATTTGTGTAGTATGTTATGGAAACTTTAAATATACACAAGCAAAATAATACAAATGGTAACTTATAAATTAATAAAACTTATTTAAAAAAAAAAAATTACAATTTATGAAAATATTAAATAAAAATTAGATATTATTATTATACATTATTATACAGTATAAACTATGAATTGACAATTATTAACAATTGATGTATGCCTGGCATGACGTACTGTTGTTATTAAGTCATCATATCTTTCCCATATATTTTCTGTTTCCCTCCAATTGAATGAAACATAATGTCCTATAGCTTCCATGTTGGTTTTATTTGAAGGGGATATAAAATTCATGATTCCTCTCAGATAGTATATTTTTTTAAATATATTTAATGATTTAGGAATTTCATTTAGTGTCACTCGAACATCAAAATTTTCCTTTTGATTTTTCAAATCGGTCATTGGTAAAATTGGTTCAATTATTAAATGATACCCAGAAATTATTGATTTGGTTATCATTGAGCCGCAGTTAAGACATTCAACGGTAGTATTATCTTCATACGTACTTTTTATAATGTCCAACATAAAATTTAAATTGCTAGTCGGCAAATGAGCATTTATTGTAGTATGGATCTTTGTTTTATCGTAATTACATTCTTCACAGTGTATTTTCTCTTGTAATGATGGAAAAAATTGAAATAATTTGCCCAGTAAATAATGTGCTGTACATGATGCATCTAAAATTGTAATACCTCCAAAATTATTTCTAGACTTTTTATAATCTGCCATAATGTTTTTCAAAATATAAGCTCTTTTTTCATAAATTTTTGAGTTAACACCACCTTTAATCAATTTTTCTATTAATTCGAAAAACACATTTTTATTATTTAAATTTATCCACTTAGAATAAGAATAGCTATCTACATATGATGTACAAATAATATAAACAATGCTATCGAATGCACAGGTATTTCTTACACTAAATTGCTGTCCGTTGATTGTAATATTTTTCAGGTCAGCAAAATTCCCATTTCGTAGAACTCCTATAACTCTACTTTTCGATTGGCTGGAGTCATTGTAGAATAATATAGTTGGGTCTTTATCTAAATATGTTTTCTTTTTTTCTTTCCCTATATCATAACCTAAACCTTTCCAGTTTTCCAAAATTTCTTGATCGTCATTTATTAATATTTCAGATGTATCATTATTATTACTTGATGTACTAGTATTAGAATAGGACCGCTGTTTATGTATATTTAATGTTGGAATTCCCTTATTACAAATCGATCTGTTTTCATTAAATTCTATGGACGGACTTTCTTTTGGTGGCTCATTAATTGAATTTAAACTTCCATTAGATGATTGGTGCATATGCGCTGTTTTACTTGCTAACAAATTTGTTGATCCTATAATAGAGTTAATATGAATCTTCAAAAATTCGTCGAGTCTTATCGGAAGAGATTTATGTTTAAACACAACTGATTTTAAATCTTTAAACAAA
Organism: Sipha maydis; assembly: GCA_034509805.1. Taxonomy (NCBI): domain Eukaryota; kingdom Metazoa; phylum Arthropoda; class Insecta; order Hemiptera; family Aphididae; genus Sipha; species Sipha maydis. The sequence goes on from JASXSY010002615.1 coordinate 36,518, forward strand.
CTTTCCGAAACAGAAGAACTTTCTGTTTTATTACCGTACTGAAAAATAGGTATCATTATTGAAGACCAACAAGGAATAAGCTTGCAAAAATATAGTAATCTTTTTGCAATTCCTGGACTAAATTGCATGTTGTCTCTATCACCTGCATTTGATGTATGATTTGAACTTTCTAGTACTGTTTCATAAATGTTTCTAACTATATCAAATATAGATGTATTCTGTAAATCTTTCATTTGTTTGTCATCCATATTTAAAATCGGTTCATTTAAGTCATCAATATTTGTATTATTTTCTTCAAACTCGATATCATGCGTGGCAATTCGTCGTTTTAAATATGTTTTGGAATGTTCACACTCAGTTGGTTCATTATTGGAATTTATACCTTCAGCTTCATGAAGTGCTACTGTAAAAATATTCTTAAAAAGAAGTTTCATGTCTTCAAAGTTTGTACTAACAATAATTAGTCCAATCGATCGCATATAGAAATTTTTGATCCTAAACGTAGAACTTTTCAACTCAGACCAGCCACTAATTAAATGCATCACATGGCTTATATCATTTCTGATCATGCATATAGGTAATTCCACTTCTTTGTTCATTATTAAATCGGAACATACATTAATATATTTGTTAAGTGTTGAATATTGGGTAAATGTCTTGACTACAGCCATCATAAGAGCAAGGGATTGATCCGTTACAACAGTTTTTGGAGGAGGAATACTATTCCTAGACCACTCAGTGAGCCAATGACCTATACTATTGTTGTCGTGACGTTCGGAAAGCATATGCGCAACAGAAAACTGGCAATGATTATTAAAGTCGTTTATACCGATTTGATACAAAAATATGTGTCCTGTTTCTCTACAATTATTTAGAGTTATCTTTTTAACTAATGCACCTGTAGCATCAATACTTATAGTAGGGTTTTGTGTACCTTTGCAATAATTTCTGTAAGCATTTATTTCAAAAGACGTCCAATAGTGTAAAAAAAATCTATCGTAACCAATATCATGAAATATTGTATTGTATGGTGACGTTCCCTTCATTAATGATACAGCTAAAATTGGGTCGTCATGATATTGGTGTTTTTTCTGTTCTTTATGCTTCATTATCCGCAATGCATTCATTGTAGGCATATGACTTGGTTCTTTATCACCATACTTCATTATTTTTTTTGAAACCATTCGTTGTAAATAGGCAGCAGACATATTACAATTAACTAGTTTATCTACATACATATTTCGTTCATTCTCAGACACTCTCCTTTTCTTTGTATTTTTGCATTTTTCGAAATTTCCTTTTAATGTACATACAATTATCACTCTTGAATTTTCTTCTGGTTTATTTTCTACTATGCCTTTAAAATAACTGAAACATGCATTACAGTTACCAATAATGTTTAAGTATATTTGTCCATGATTGTTTATTTTTGCATATTTATATGTAATGCAGCATGGTAATCTTGTTTGTTCATAAAAATGTTCGTTTATGATGGGTGTCCACTTGTATGGTTTTAGAATTTCATAAAATCGATTACAAATGTTTTTATCTGAACGTTTATATGATTTAAGTTTCTCTTCGTATATGTCTTTCCATTCTTGTGAAGAAAGAGTTATTTTAAAATGCATGGATTCTTCAGCGTCTTCTTCACTTAAAGATTCTTCATATTTGTTATCATCTGATAAACTGAAATTGGTTTCTGTTTCATTAGAAGTAGTTTCTGGTGAACTTGGTTTTAACTTATAATTGCCTAAACCTAAGTTATCCAAAATTCCACATCGGTTTTGTAGAACAATTGTGTAAATATATTTAGCACTAATCGAATTTTCTAAATCTTTTTGAATATTAGTCCAACAAGCATGACTTGGTCCTTCCAGTTTATTTAAATCATGATTAAAAACCGTATATTTTCTTATAACTTGTAATAATTCTTCTATATTTATTTTAGATTGTCTTGGCATATTGATAAATAATTTTAAATACTATTTAACAGTCAGTAGCCGTTTGCTAAGGAAAAATAAATTTAATGTAGAGCATATTTTTTTAAACATAAAGTATTAATATTAAATTTTATAATTTTTGTCCGTTATTTCAACTGTTAGGAACATTTTTGGGAAACTCAAAAAATTACTTTCTTTATGCAGCATCTTAATCAAATTGTTCATCAAAACATACCATATATAATATATATATTATATATTACATCGGTTACTATACATATAATATAGTAAAAATTTGTGTTGGCCAACAATATCAATAATTCAATATTATATAAATATCGTGGGTATTTTCTTAATAATTTTGATATCGATATCCAAAAATGATTGTAATATCGAGATGATTCATCAGGCTCGGAACAATAAAGATGACGGATTGATATATACATTTCTATTACTTTTATTTACTAGATAATAATAACTTATGACATATTGTGATATATTTCAAATAAGTAGTTCACCATACCAAATAATCTAATCTAATTTTTAGATTCTGAACGGAGTGATGGAATCTATTGGTTTTGTTCGATTGTTTTCTCACGGAAAGACATCATAATCATTTTATTTCGATATTAATTTTATATTTGTGTTAAGCAAAATTAAGGAAAACTTTATATTAATATCATTGACTACTGCTAGGAGTGATAAATGGTAACATTTTAAAATAAACGAAAAGGGGATTGTATCAAGTTTTTTTGTAAGAAGTGCAAATGTTCTGTTGGTTTTGGTAAAAATACGGTTAATTTCAAGTTACATTTTCAGCAATGTTCAACCAAGTAAATCCAAAGTTTATTTTCATATTTTAAGCAAAAACCTAAATAGTCAAATAAAACTAAACAAACTTAATATTTATAAAACATGTTGGGAAAGATAACCAATTATTTTATCTGTTATAGATTAATGGTAAAAGTAATGATCGAAGGTTTATCTAAGATAAAAATAAAATATATGCTTTCAGTTATCTAGATGAAAAAAAAGATAATTAACTAAACTAACATTAAAAATGTAATTCTTAACTTTTTTTTTAATAATCAATGTATGCCTGAAGATTCAATAAAATACTTTAATTTTTTTACAAGTGAATAGGTAAATCTTATGAGTTAATGCGTCTAATTACATATAATACATCTACTACTTTTTCTTTCCTCCGAAATAATAATTTTAATAAAGAAATAAGAATAAGCATTCAAACTTTAGTACCTAACACTATACCCAGGGCTTGAAACTGATTTCAAAATTGTTTTTAAATACTGGTTAAAACCGGTTAAAAATCGGGACGGGTCCATTTTCCTCCAAAAACGAGATACCGTTTTCCTCCACAGTCCATTTTCCTCCAAAAAATAAAAAAATAAAATCGTCAATCGTTGTCGAATGATAAAATAGAAATAAAAGAACAAATTAATTATTTTAAGTATAACTATAATATAATAATATATCGTACGCTCCGAACTTGGTGGGTGGTTAAAAATAGAAAGAATATAATAAACAGTACTCACGTCGATAAAGATGCATTAATCAATAAATAAAATAATAATAAGTGGTTGGTGTTAACGTAACTAGACAGTATGTAATGTATAAGATATAAAATATAAAATATAATAAAATCACTACAGTTTATAATATTATATTTTTTATAAGGATAGAACATTTCAGCAAAAAATGAATACCTGTTTAAAGAAAATAAATATAACATAATTGGAGGATAATAGACATAACTTTAGTCAAAAATAATGTGAAGGAAAATGGAAACCAACCTTATTTTTTTTTTTTTTTTTGGAAGAAAATTGTCAGTGGAGGAAAACGGTATCTCGATTTTGGAAGAAAATGGCTACGGCCAAAAATTGATAACGATATCGAAATCATTATAAACTAAAACCGGTATTCAATTCTGTAAACGTAACCGTAAAACATAAAAAATCGATATACGAAATCAAAATAGAAATCATAACTTATTAAAACCGATATCAAAAAATTTAACAAAATCATAAAAATTAAAAACCGGTATCCAACATTAAAACTAAAACCAAAATGTCTTAATACCGGTATTGAAAAATTAAAATCAAAATCGAAAAAATTCAAAACCGGTATACAAAATCAAAATCGAAACTGACATTTTTTCAATCGGTTTCAAGCCCTGATTACACCTAGTTGGAAATAATTTACACATATACATCTGGTTCAACAAATTAAGTTTTTTCGTTAATTTTATTGGGTTTTCCTATAGTCGATTGAAGAACGTAGATTGTTATCGATTATGAATATTAATTTAAATTAAACTATTGCTATTATTACCCCGTCATAGATAATACAAATTAAATTACTATTCTATGATCAAAATGATTATGAATTTAATGTTGACAAGAGTAGGTAAATAAAATAATAAAATAATTTTTTAACAAAAAACAAAAATAAAATATTATTAAAAAATAAAACACCAGTTTACTTCATTTAATATCTATTACCTATCGACAAAAAAAAAATCGCAAAAAAGTAAGTATAAGGTAAGATATTATAGATCATTTTATCTAGATAGTCCTGACTCTGATTATAAATACTTATATACAAATATAGGTATTTATACGTATATGTATACGTATATTATAAATACGTATATGCAAATTGATATCAATGTTACGGACATGTATGACTTAGGGCCCAAGGTATTAAAGCATTGAGGTCAACAGGGGGTTATAAACAATAAGTAAAACTTAAATGTTACATGAGCACATTTTCAAAAGTATCATTAATATCAGTGACATGTGAAAGGTAGAAGAATATAAAAATAGTAAACCAGCCAATTAACAAATAAGGTTGGGCATTCAACAAAATTGCGTATCAATGATTTTAGCGAAGATACGTGAAAATTGCCAAACTAACAAGGCCAACCACTAAGGTTTAACTATCTAATGCCCATAGGTGGAAATATTAACTAAGCATGATTATGGTTAGAAATCATATCCGGGAAAAGTTGTTTTACACGGGATCCTAGTATATAAGGGGGTCCTCAACAGACCAAAAGGCAGATGTGTTTAAGTCCGGACACAGCAAGCACCTTCACGCCACTCTACATTGTAAATGTTTTATCGCACATTATTTTAATAAAAAGTAGTAACTTTAATTTGAAGTCAATCTTATTTATTAAATCCTCTACCATCCCTATTGATTCGACGGCACGCAACACAAATTTGGCGCAGTCGGTAGTTCTTTTTGAAGAGAATTTTCAAATTCCATTCACGGAGGCAGTCACTACATAGCTGATCACCGTCGAAGAAGAAAAATTGTACACACTTTCAACTTCGTCAACTCCGGAAAGAAAAGAACCGTGTTGCAGTCAATCAAAAGAAGAGGAAAATGGCGACGAAAAACAATAAAGTAACAATGATGTCATCAATAGCTTCACTGTAAGCATTATTTTAATTATTTTAATTAAGTTGACATTTAAAAGGGTGTAGAATTAAGAGAAAATTGTGAAAATAAAAATAATAAGTAAATAAAGTAAAATAAAATAAAAATAAAAATAATAAAATAATTTATTTTTAAATAAAAAAATAAAATTATAAAATTATTGTAAGAATCCGCGACATAAAATAAACCATCTCCCTTGGACTTAGCTAACCCATTGTAATGAAAAGTGAAGAGTGCTATGAGAATAATTGAGAATTATTGTGAATTATTGAGAATATAAAAAAATAAATGAAAATAAAGAGAATTATAAAGTTATATTGAGTCATTGAAAAATATATGAGATTATTGAGATTATAAGAGTTATTAAATGAGAATAACCGAGAATTATTATATGAGAATAAAAAGAGAGAATAAATATAAATGAGTTATTAAAAGAGAATAAAAGAGAATAAATAAATGTGAATTATTGAATAAATATATGTGAAATATTATTAAAAGAGAATAAATATATGTGAAATATTGAATTAAAAGAATAATTAGATGAGAATTATTATATTATATTGAGATTTTATGAGTGATACTAGTGAATCAGTAAAATCTCCCTTGGAAGTAGCTACTCCATTGAAAAGAGAATTAGAAGAAAATAAAAAGTTATTAAAAGAAACATTAGAGAAAATTGATAAAGAATTAGACTCAAAAGGAAGAATAGGAACTAGAAGTCAAACAGACATAGAGCATATAGAATTAAAATTTGAGAGAAAAAGTAGAGAAATAATGGCAGAATCAAAGGAATTAACAAATAAAATGATCATATCATTAGATGAGGCATTAAAATTAATACCTAAATGTAAAACAGAAGAGGATATTTTTACGTTCATAAATGCATGCGATTTAGCAGTAAACGCGATAGATGAAGGACATTTACCATTATTAATAAAATATATTACGACTAAATTACGTGGGAAACCATTAGAATTAATAAAATATAAAGACACAAGTAAATGGGTAAATATGAAAAAATATTTAACGGATTCATTCGAATCTCAACGTACAGCATCATCTCTACAAATAGAGTTCAATTCGGTAAAAATGGGTTATAATGAAAGCATAAATGATTATAATAATAGAGTAGAAAATTTATATTATAAATTGTGTGATGCAAGCACAATTGGAAAACAAAAAAGTGAAATACAAACTATTCGAAATACTTTAAAAGATTTAACTTTATCAGCATATATATCGGGATTAATTAAACCAATAAAATTACTAGTTAAAGCAAGAAATCCAAGCACATTAGAGTTAGCAGAACAAATAGCAAAAAATGAAGAGTTAGAATATAAAAATGATAAAGAAATATATGAGAAAACAAATAAATATAAAAATAATAATAATAATTATTATAAAAATAATTACAATCGTTATAACAAACCAAATACATATCAAAATAATAATAACAGAATGTTAGGAGGAAATAATAATAATAATACTAATTATAATAAAAATATTAAACATTGTTTTATATGTAATAGAACAAATCATTTAGCAAATGCGTGTAGAAATAAACCAAAATCAAATAATCAATATAATAATAGACCACCAAATCAAAATAATTTTACGCGACAAATAACTAACTATAATACAAGAATAAAACATTGTAATTTCTGTAATAAAAACGGGCACATAGAAAGTGAATGTTATACAAAACAAAATAGAGACAAACGTAATAATAATAATTTTAAAAAATTAAATAAAAAATTAAAAAATTAAATATATAATTACAGATAAAAGAACAAGAAATTCAGAATTGTAAAAAAAAAAAAAAAAAAAAAAGAGAAATAAAATAAAAAAAAAAAAAGAGAGAAAAATGAGTGAAGAAATAGAAGCCAGGACAAATAGAGCAAAACAATTCTTAAGACATTTAAGTACATTTTTAAAAGGTGAGAATCATGAAGAGAGAGGAACACATGAAAGAGGAAGTGAAGTAGAATTAGTATGTTTTTCGGAACATATGAGGAATGCGAACAGTTTAATGGGAGAACCATACAATATTTCAGAGATAATACACATATCAGGACCTATTATGGGATTTGCTCAGGAAGTAATAGATCCATACACACAAAACTTAATTTGCAATGAGTTAGGTTCAATTATAGATGAGTTAATTGACGATGGAGTCTTATAATAAAAAAAAAAAAAAAAAATTTTTAATATATATAATAAACATTATGGGAGTGAATTAAAAAAAAAAAAAAAAAAAATGTATGTAACCATAATTATAATTAACATTAAAATATAAGAAGATTGCATAACTAACAAAAGCATTATATTTATAGTAATATTGTAAACTATAATATAATGTTTTACTATTAAAAAAAAAAAAAAAAAAAAAAATTAATTCATATTGTATTCAATAAATATTAAGAGATTATTGTATTAAATTATATTCAAACATTGTATCAGAATTTTAAAAATCTAGTTATGTAAATCAATTTTTGTAAAATTCAAAATATGCCAATTATTGTAATATGTAAACATTGTAAAAGATTGTAAAAGATTTCCATCTAAGGCCGGAAATCTTTCTTTTCGCGCGGAGGTGTTACGGACATGTATGACTTAGGGCCCAAGGCATTAAAGCATTGAGGTCAACAGGGGGTTATAAACAATAAGTAAAACTTAAATGTTACATGAGCACATTTTCAAAAGTATCATTAATATCAGTGACATGTGAAAGGTAGAAGAATATAAAAATAGTAAACCAGCCAATTAACAAATAAGGTTGGGCATTCAACAAAATTGCGTATCAATGATTTTAGCGAAGATACGTGAAAATTGCCAAACTAACAAGGCCAACCACTAAGGTTTAACTATCTAATGCCCATAGGTGGAAATATTAACTAAGCATGATTATGGTTAGAAATCATATCCGGGAAAAGTTGTTTTACACGGGATCCTAGTATATAAGGGGGTCCTCAACAGACCAAAAGGCAGATGTGTTTAAGTCCGGACACAGCAAGCACCTTCACGCCACTCTACATTGTAAATGTTTTATCGCACATTATTTTAATAAAAAGTAGTAACTTTAATTTGAAGTCAATCTTATTTATTAAATCCTCTACCATCCCTATTGATTCGACGGCACGCAACATCAATATCGAAATTTTTTCGATATCGTAATACGATATCGAAAAATAAAAACGATATCGATAATTAAAGATATATTGTTGGCCAACACAAAATAGAAAAATAGTAGTAATCATGTACACTAAGAGAATAAAATAAAACTTCAAAGTCTAACATGTATTCAATAATTATGATTGGCAAATGCTGTGTGTGTACATTTTTCTAGTACTAATTACATTTTTATAAGATGTTTGCATTGAACCAGAAATTTAAAATGTAATTTTACAAACTACTTAATTGTTTTATAAAATTTAAATGAGAAATGTTTTAATAACTTACCCAATACAGCATCTGTCCAGTGTATTGGAGAATAAATTAGTACGTAATTGAACACAAGTTTCACTCTCAAACTCCGACGTAAGAATGAAAAAATAATTTAATAATAATATTAAAAATTTTGTCTAAAAAACTTTAAAATCATATCACCATTCTGTATTATTCCTACTTTACATTAAACTGTATATTATTATATCTAAAACAAAATCAAGATTATGATTCTCTGCCAATAATGTCTTCATTGATGTGATAACGATTACCGTTTCTGTGAATAACAATAGAACGGTGTCGGTTAAGTCTTTAGCCAGATCACATTTTTCTAAGGCAATAGGATTTCGGATCGGAAAGATGACCCGCATATATGTGTATTCATTAAAAACTAATTGAATTTATAATCTCACAGGTAAACAAATAAAAAATAGTGTTATAATTTATATTGTTAACGCGGACCACATGGCGGCTGTTTTCATTTGATAGATTCACGGAATGTGATTGTTTACCTATAAGTGTCCATATAACTAAAATACTAAATTTGCGTTTCGACTGATTAGTCATGCCTTTATCTCTAGGTTATACCATTACTACCAAGCAGATATAATATTAAGAATCCTAAAAAGATTACCAAAAAAACTAAGCCAGACACGAGAAATTTTTATTTATAGAAATTATTATTAGATTTTATTTGATATATGAAATTAATAATGCTTTTTAGTAATTGGGTGATTGACCACAAATTATTGATTCCTGGCCATACACTTATGGAATGTAATTCAGACCGTGTAAAGATAGAAAAAGCACATAAAATGTACTCAGTTCTTATAAATCATCATTATAATTAGACAGAAATTATTCGTTGGCGAAGAAAAATTAATTTAATGTGAAAGACATCAATTCAAATTATTTCAATGACTTAAATGATTTATATAAAATGGCAAATAACAATACAATTGAAGAAAAAAATATGCTTAGTAAGGTAAAATGGCTTAGAAATAAATAATATTGATTTTTTAAACCAATAACTATAGAAATAACGAATTTTTAAAATTAGATTGGTATGGTGAAAAAGTATTACTTGATAATCTACTTATGGCCTATAACAAAGAGTTACAAATAACTAATGAAAAAAAAAATTATCATTAATTTATCACCTCTAATACCCAAAGCCTAGGTCGCTTGAATCTGGAAGGCGCAAAATATTAAATAATTAACATATTTTAAGAAATGTTATTCCTTGTTTTGCTAGAAACTAAATTACAATTTTTCAGATTTTTCCGAATCGTATGATGCATACTAAAAGCTATGAGTGTGGCAACCCTAAAACCTAGGGGACACATTACTTCAGTTCTGCCTCAGGATAAAACATGGCTCGGTACGGCTCTGGTGGTGGACATAAAAATGTTAGATTTTATTTGATGGCAACTTCCAGAACATTTTGTATAAACTTTGGGGATAGGTGCACAAACCAGCACAAACGAATTATGAAATTTAATTTTCGAAATTCCAAAGTGGGGGTGCTGATCATTTCCTCGGCACCCCCACAACAAAATTTGAATATCTCGGGAACGTCGAAAGCACAAACGTCGGGAATAAGTGCACAAACCAGCACAAACGAAGCACAAACGATTTATGGAATTTGATATTCGAAATTCAAAAGTGGGGGTGCTGAGCATTTCCTCGGCACCCCCACAACAAAATTTGAATATCTCGGGAACGTTGAAAGCACAAACGTCAGGAATAAGTGCACAAACCAGCACAAACGAAGCACAAACGAATTATGGAATTTTATTTTCGAAATTCCAAAGTGGGGGTGCTGATCATTTCCTCGGCACCCCCACAACAAAATTTGAATATCTCGGAAACGATGAAAGCACAAACGTCGGGAATAAGTGCACAAACCAGCACAAACGAAGCACAAACGAATTATGAAATTTAATTTTCGAAATTCAAAAGTGGGGGTGCTGAGCATTTCCTCGGCACCCCCACAACAAAATTTGAATATCTCGGGAACGATGAAAGCACAAACGTCGGGAATAGGTGCACAAACCAGCACAAACGAAGCACAAACGAATTATTGAATTTGATTTTCGAAATTCCAAAGTGGGGGTGCCATGGAAATGGAGCTCATTAGATAGTTCAAACCTTTTAGTGGTTGGCCACGTTGGTTTTGCAATATACACGTTATCTTTGCTATTTTTATGTTAATTTATTTAATCCGCAAATATCATTGAACGCCCAACCCTGTTTTGTTAGTTATCGGTCTCCCTTGCATTTTAACTGGTTTATATTTGTTAAGGCTATGACATAATGCTCCTGATACCAATAATAAGTCCGTTTTGTTGATATTGATGAATTCAAAATCAACGATAACGAATTTTATCTGAGGACTAAAATGTATGTTAGTGTACAATACTTTTAACATTTGATTCAAATTTTATTTATATTTTTATTTATTTATTTAATTATTTATTTATTTATTATTATTATTTATTTTTTTATTTACTTTATTTATTTTATTTATTTATTTATCTTTTTATTCTTATCTTGGCGAAGGTGATCGTGATGACTGTATCGTGTTATAAATTTTCTCGATCCTTCCTCCATCGATTGGTTGTATGTTTCTTTCCGTACTTTTATTATGATTTTTTCTTGTTCCAATAGGCTTTATATATTTTATGATAGCATATTCATTCGAAACTTCCTTATTTTTTATCCAATATATTATGCAACTTATTAATATTATTACCAATATAAAAATAATTAATCCTATTATTATATAATATAAATATGAATGTTCTTCGCGTTGTTTCTTGTTGTACCGACGTTCTTCTTCATTGTTTATTTGTTCTACTATGTCATCTAGCGATTTCGATACTTCATGTAAGTTCATTAGTTCTAATTTTAGATTCTGAACGGAGTGATGGCTATTGGTTTTACAATGATGTGTGTTTTTTTTTTATTTTTTTTTTTTATTTTTGTGTCTGACGACACCTTTTTTGGCAGTAAAAATGCTTCGATTTGCATATGTAGCAACTTTTCTGAAAGGAAAGTGAATCTAGTTGGTCAATATTTTTTAAATGCGACGGGAAAAACCCTAAAAAAATAAGGGAAAAACAGGAGTTTTTACGCAAAACCAGTTTTCGACAAAATCAAATTTTTTATTTTGCTATAACTCAAAAACTAATCTATGTAAATACTTGAAATTTTAACCAAATGTTAAGGTTAGCGTTCTCTATACACCATTAAATTTTCAAAGTATTTTGATTTTTATTGAGCTATTTATAGACAATTGAAATTTTCAATTTTTTTTTAATTTTTTTTTTTAAAAATAACGATAAAATTTTTTTGGCCGGCCAGAAAATCTTGAAAATTTAGTACAAGGTTTCTTATAAGTTGTTCCTTAACTGATAAAAAAAAATCTAAAACCGTAAGTCACTATTTTTTTTATAAGTGCTCAAAGTTCCAATTTATACGAAATATGTAAAAATTGCGAAAATTTGATAGAAGATTCCACAGAAGTAGTTCTTAATGTCATTCAAAAATTATTAAAATCCATAGGCACAATTTTTTTTTATAAGCGTTTGAACAGCGAATATTGACATAAAATTACATGTAAAATATAATATAATGTATAATATTTTAGACTGACAAACTATGTTGCTGTATGCAACTGCCAACCCATCCTTATTGAAAAATATATTTATCGTTTCAAAATAAAATATACTTTTTACAATATTTATAAATAACAATGTATTATATCCTAGACAAACATATTAACACCGTTCAGAATCGTTATTCGTATACAATGATATCTATCATTGCATTCAAATTTAACAAATCCATTGTAATAATGACCTATCCTATAAACGAGGTGCACTCTCTACTATTCGCTTATTTTCATAAAATACTGTTAATTTCGTTATTTTATTTAGTTCGTATAATTCTGATGGTTGTGTCCCCATAGGTATATTTCATTTTTCTTTTAATCTGTGTGATATTTCTTTTAATGTTGATGCTATTTCTTTTGGTGTTATTAAACTTGCATGTATAATTCCTCCTCTTGCTGCTGTTACTATCTGACTTAATGTTGATGTTTCGTAAGCAAATTGATTTGTTAACGCTGTATAAATATTTTGTAATTCTGTCATTTCTAATAATTCCATCATTTTTTCTTCTGTAGTTTCTGCTGTTTTAATCCTTTTTTCTATTTCTTCTAATTTATCTGTTACTTCTTTGTACATTTCGTTTGTTTTCTCGACTGTCATTCCTATTTTTTCTACTGCCGATTTTACTACTGTTGTTTGTGACTTTAACATATGTAATGTATGATTTTCACTCTCTTCGATTGATTTTATTGAATCGTTTGTTTCTTTGACACAATTATCATCGCATACTCCAAATAATGTGTTTATTGCGGTGCCTATAATGTTGACTAGACCTCTTTTTACTCGTTTTTTAACATCTTTTATGTCATCTTCATATTTTCCTAATGATATGTACATTCTCTCTCTTTGTGCGTTTATTTCGTTGAAAAACTGTTTTACAGTAAAATTCCCTTTCGTACATGTTTTCGTTGTGTTGTATGTAACACACGCTCTTTCTATGTTGCTTATTCTTTCTCCTAAGTTTGCATATTTTTATCATATTACTCCAATGATAAATAATTTATTAATTTATATTCTGCTCCTATTAATCCTGTTCGTCCATAGTTTTCGAAGTATATTCCTGGTGGTTTTGCATTATACGATGCTATTGAATAATATCGGTTATATTCGTAAGTACTTTCCATTGTCATCACGATACACATTGCCCTAATAAATAAATCTTTTATTTTTATTTTATTTGCTTATAATTAATTTAGTTATTTATTTGTATTAATTATCATTATAATATTTTTTCACGTTATTTTTATGTACTGTTACACCTCTTCTTCCTTTTTGTATAACAATATTTTCCTCTCCAACTACCTCTATGACCTTAAACGCTTTGTTTATCAACTAATGAAGAAACCAGAAAAACATTACATATAATTGCCACTGGAAGCTCAGAAATTGAAAAAGGGGTGGTATGGTTCAATTCTAAAGCAACCTCAATCCATATCAGTAAATACTGAAAACGAAATAAAACAAAATATTAGTATAAATTGTGTTCAAGATACAATAGCCAATTAGGAAACAATGGAAGAAAACGACAACATGGGAAAACAATGAAAGTGAAACGTCTAGTAGTAATGGTCTGCAAATGTTTTATGAGATGGTACAAAAAATGAGAGATGTAATAAAATCAGATAAAACTTACTTTACACTCTAACATGCTTCAAGTGGTTTGAGGACGCTACGATAATGTTATGATTGAATAGTACTTCTAAGTGTTTTAATATAAGTTCAATAATTTAAACTTGAAAGAATAGAATATGATATTTTTATTTTACACTTAGAAAAATCAGCAAAGTAATAACAATGTAAATATGACTGTCGTAAGCGGAGTGTTTGTACTTGATGGTTGGATAGTTGGATACGTCTGATGTTGGTGGTGAAACGGAGCCCTTATATACTCTGTTAGTTAACTGTTTTGTTTTCGCCACCTGGTTGCCCTTGGTCTTCATCGTCAAATTTGAATGATGACATTGTTTGTGATTTGTAATCCGCACGTGGCTTCCTATCTATTGTTATTATTTGGTCATTTCACCATTTGTTCATGGTCATTGATTTAGTCATTATGATCTGCGCGTGGCTTATTTTAATGGTACATATTATTGTTAGAATTACTTTACAATTATATTACATATAATGGTGCATGTTACACCTCACCGCCGAAGAAAAAATTTCCGGGTGAAACAATGAAATTTTTAAATTTACCGTATACAAACTCTGAAAATAATTGCTTACTCACTAATATGTTAATATAATATTTGTTTGTTATAATATTTGAATTTATAATAAGAAATACATTTTTTTTTTTTTTTAATATTATTATGTATACAATATTTTGTTTCTTAAAACTAAATCCCACTACCAAGTATATAATATTATTGTTAAATGAGTGATTGCATTATTATATTTGTTTATTTGTTATTTGATTGACGGTACGAGGTCTGCGCGCCTCACCCGAACGCCCGTTTCCTGAATTATAATTGTTACGTTTGTTATTTCGTTTTTTAAAACATTCTGACATTTCGTGTCCCATTTTGTTGCAGTAGCTGCATGTTATATTTCGCGTATTATAATTATTTGTATTATAATTAGTTGGTGGTCGTGTATAATTATTTGACTGGTAGTTATTTTGTCGATTAAAATAATTACGATTGTTAGAAGGTGGTCGATTGTTATAGTTATTATAATTATTATCCGGTATTCTTTGATTTGAACGTTGGACTGGTTGCGATCTGCATTGACTAGCAAAGTGTTGTCCATTACATTTATAACATATTATTGGTTTTTTATTAAAGTTGTTATTATAACTATTTCTATATCGATTATATTGTTGGGGTTGAATATTATTACTCCGTTATTATAATTATTACGATAATTAGTGTTCAATAAGTTTCGCGTTTTTTTTTCGGCGTTAAATTCTAACTTCCGTATTAGCTATGTTTTTAGCCTCTTCTAATGTTTTAGGATCCCTTGATTTTACTATAATTTTTATTGGTTTTATTAATCCTTTTATGTATAATCCTAATGTTTGCTCTTTTAAATGAGTTTGAATAATTTTAGCTTCATCTTTAGGTTTATTAAATGTATAAATATTGCATAATTTATAGTACAGTTGTTCAATTCTCTCTGTATAAGAGTTAACTGTTTCCCCAAGATTCATTTTTATGGACTTAGTTTATAATTGCAAAGAAGATGCTGAATGATTCAAATGCTACACTTAAATATTTTTTTATGTTTACCCATTTGGTAGTATCTTAATATTTTATTACATCTAAAGCTTTTCCCGATAATTTAGTAGTTATATATCGTATTAAAAGTGGTACATTTTCTCTATCCACTGAATTTACTGCAATATCGCACGCGTTTATAAATTGATAAACGTTTCCCCCGAACATGTAGGTATTAATTTAAATGCCTCCTCTAAACGTAAAGTGATTTCAGTTGGTGGTTGTGACATTTTAATTTTGGGTCATCAAAAAAATTATTAATCCGTGTATCTAAAGGTGTTCTATTAACCTACGATGAAACCACAACTCTGCTTTGTCAGGTAGAGGCTGCGTTAAATTCAAGACCACTTGTTCCGATGTCATCTAACGCTGCAGATTTTGATGTTCTAACGCCAGGGCACTTTCTAATGGGAGGTCGGCTGATGTTGCCGCCTGAGACTGATGTTTCAGAAGTCCCCAAAAATCGTTTACATAGATTTAAATTGATGCAGTCGCAAATGCAGTTATTTTGGAAACGTTGGACAAGGGAATATTTGCCACAAGTGCACAGGCGTGGGAAGTGGACCAAAGTTGGAAGAAACGCTGTTGTTGGAGACCTGGCTATTCTTTAAGATCGTGCCTTGCCACCAGTACAATGGCCATTGAGAGTAGCCAAAATTCATCCTGGTGCTGATAACATAGTACGGGTAGTCACTGTACGCAATTCTTCTTGGTCAGAATTCAAACGTCCCATCGTCAAGTTGGCACTTCTACCCACGGAAGAAGACGAAGACCAAGCTCCTGAACCCTATAAATCTCCAATTGTTACCACGTAAACTGTTCCTATTTTTTATGTTATTTCTTGGCTCCTTTTTTTAGTATCTAGTTTTATATTGTATCTTATTTTTTTTTTGTTTTTATATGCAGCAATTATCCAATCCTGCATTAACATATGTGTAAGTGTTCTATTGCGCTGTTATAACTTGAAAGTCCTTATAGCCTTTCAACGGGGGGTATATGTTCGCTCCGCGAACGTCGTCAATTTTCATGTTTTGTTCATTTGTTATCTTAATATTATCAGTTATTTGTTTTCATTGTATTCGGTTGCGTGACGGTTCGTATCGTGCGTTGCTGCGGTGCTGTCGATAATGGCATCAGCTGTTGTGTGCTGACGGCCCAGCGCGTGCGTTCCGCCGTTACGTAATAGTATTGATTATACATATTATAGATAGCTCACTACAATAAGAAATATTCTGCGCGTATAAATCGGACACCGCTGTAAAGCGTTGATATCGCGTGTAGTTAATATGATCAGATAACGTTGTAATCGCTAGTGTCGTATTGGTCGGCGACTATTGTGTTCAACGGCGACAATAGCCGGCCGCACCGGGCACAGTGACTATAAATAAAAATAGATATAATATTTATCGGAGGTTTTATCAATGCTATTAAAAATAAAATCATATCATAATAGTGTCCAAGCATAGTTCACAGAAGTTAACTATTCGGTACTGATCACAATCTAGTGTTAGTGACAGGCGAATAGTAATTAAAATAAAATATTTGCATCTTCATGAACCGTGATCACACAAACTATTTGAAAGTTAAGATAACTGACATCTATTTTATACTTTAATATGTCGGGTGGTGATAAATGCATGTATTTCAATTGTTTTAAAACGCGTAAAACAAGTAATAATGTTTTTCACGTATTTCCATCTAACCCAGAAATATCAAAGAAATGGATTCTTAATTCTGGTAACTTTTTTTCGTACTTGAAAATAAAATTATTAAAATGGAAATATTTATCTTAGTAATTCTATAATTTCCATAACTTAATTTTAGGAAACATATGTCTAGACGCATTGGATCCCAAACAGTTAAAAAAACGGTACATATGTTATGATCATTTTGAAAGTAAAATTTGAACATATCGAATTAAATTCTAATTCTGGATTGAAAGCCCCATCTGAAAATTTAGAGCACTTTATAAAAATATGTTCAAATGTTTTTATAAAAAATTATAAAAATTTAAAAAGTGAAAAATATTTTGTCGATCAATTAATGACTCAAGCAAATCATAGTATACCCGAACAAATAGTGCCACAAGGATGTGTTAAAC
The DNA here is from genome assembly GCA_034509805.1 of Sipha maydis. Taxonomy (NCBI): domain Eukaryota; kingdom Metazoa; phylum Arthropoda; class Insecta; order Hemiptera; family Aphididae; genus Sipha; species Sipha maydis. Next base: position 54,354 of record JASXSY010002615.1, read on the forward strand.
ATTTTGAGTATATTATGAAAATGTTTTTTATTGTTAAAATTTTTAAAGAATGTAAATGGTCTTCAATAAATCCTGAACGAAAAAAAATAACATCGCAGAAACCAAATGAAAAATTAAGAATTTTACAACACTTTTAAATTATATCAATTAAATTCCGTGTAATTTAAATCAAAATGTCTGAAGAAAATATTTTTATAATCATTATGATAAAGATGACCCAATTTAATTTTTAATTTTTGAAAAAATATATTAATTTAAGTCGTATATATATTAAAACTGTAGAATTATATAAAAATTTGAAATTGTATATTATAATAAAGTAGCAAAGAAATATGTTTTTTTTATATAATTTACCGGCTTAAACACAGTGACAATAGTTTGCTTTGGTACACAATGTATTTATACAGTCAACATACAACAACCACCGGCTAATGTACACATCACAAATATTTATTTATTTTTTTTAAACTTTTATTCTAAGGCGTACAATCTTTAAATAGGTTATTACAATAAGTATGCATGCGGTAATAATATAATATAGCTTAACATAGGTACGTGATAAAAGCAGCCACCCAATGGCGACACATTATAACATAGGCGCCGACTACATGGGGGCTCGGGGGCCGCAGCCCCCATTGAAAAGATTGAGTCAGGGCTCAGCCCCCATTGAAAAGATTGAGATTTGAATTTCCCAAATCATGTTTACAGAATAATATATCCGAGATTCGAGAACATTGTTAATAATAAAATTACATATTATAATGATGATATGAATATTGTAACATTGTGACAGTGGCTGCACTGACTACAGCTTATCATAATTTTTAGTTCTTGTGATACAGACTTTTTTTTATCAAAATAATGTTGTTTTGCAAATTTCAGTTCAAAGTTTAAAATTGTGTGTAGTTTTTTAATTTTTTTATTTGTAATAAATTGTTTTAAAATGAAAAAACAAAATTCATTATTAAACTATTTTGGTAAGAAATCTTTCACTAATTATGATGAGGATGACGAAGATGGAAATCTTAAAGATGGTTGCATCAATAAGAATGAACAGAATGAAGTAATTATTAATTAATTACAAAAATAATTACTATACTGAATAGAAATTATTGTTCTTTATTTTTTTAATTTTATTTGTGCTTTGTATAGATACTTTTTACAATATGTATTCCTACAAGTAGGAAAATTAAAAAAACATTAATAACTATTAAATATAATATTTTAGCCAGAATCTGAGAATCAGACACAATCGTTAAAAAACACTGGTAGACAATTTCAACCAAAATGGATTGATAATTATTCTTGGATAACTTATAACTCTGCATTGGACAAAGTATTTTGTTTTGAGTGTAAAAGCGCAGTGGATAACAATTCTACCTTGCCATTAAATACACTTTTTGAAAAACGTTCAAAAGAAGCATTCGCTGTTAATGGTTTTAATAATTGGAAAAAAAGTTTGGAAAGATTTAAAATACATGAGGGTAATTACTATAAAACACAAGGATATTACCTACCTATAGATATATTATATATGTATATGTGTTGTGTGTTTTATAGGTATTCAATAATTTATTATTTGTGCATAATGTTGAAAATTAATAAGTAATCATTTTATGTTTTGTTACAAGTAATATATCTGTTACTAATATTATAGAATACATCCTTAAATAATTATAATACTGTTATAGTAAATATTTTTACTGTATTTCATAAATGTTTTTGAATATGGTTTTTCATTGTTAAAAAAGTAATATAACAATTTGTTTTCGTTGTATCCTAACTTTGCATGCTGATTTCTGTTAAGTGTTATTAGTTAGAAATTAAAAATTAAATTAAAATAAATTTTCATATGTTTTTAACATTGAATTTTTTAATTTTAACCATCAAATTTTTACTTTAATAAATATTTAATGAATGAATTTCATGTTTATTATTAATAAATAGGGATGGTGGGGCTACAACTAACCAGTACCGAAATAAGTATATATTATTAAAATAAATTAAATTTTTATTAAATACTTTGGGCTTATTTTATTTTATTTTTGAAGTAATAGACATAGACTTGTTTTTATTTTGTAGCTGGTTTGTTCCATCGTGCTGCAGTTTCATCTAACTTGATGCAAAACAAAGGTGTTAATGTATATAATTCCTTGAGTGTAGCTAAAGTTAAAGAAATGAAAGAATCTAAAGCTGCTTTGATTAAAATATTAAGCTCATTACTATACCTAACAAGACAGGGATTGGCGATTCGGGGGCATACTGCTGAGAATTCAAATATTCAACAACTATTATTGCTTCGATCAGGTGATAGTACTGAATTAAATAACTGGCTATCTCGAACAAATTATAAATGGCTTTCACATGATATTCAGAATGAAATAATTTCATTGTTATCTCGATATTTACAAAATAACTTGATTAAGAAAATCAAAGAATCTGAATTTTTTTCAATAGTTATCGATGAAACTACTGACACTCAGGTAAAGAACAAGTTTCAATATGTTTTCGAACTGTAGATAATAACCTGAATGTTGATGAGATATTTATGGGATTTTTTGAAACTGCAATAACTGATGCCAAAACGTTGTTCGAATTGGTAACTGATGTATTATCAAAATTAACTTTAAATATTTCTAATTGCTGTGGACAATGTTATGATGGTGCCGCAAATGTTAGTGGTCATAAAAGTGGTCTTCAGAAGAGGATAAATGATCTTGAACTTCGATCTTTGTATGTACATTGTACTGCACATACATTAAATTTGGTTGTACAAGATGCTATGATGAATGTTGAGAGATCAAGAGATTTTTTATTCTTGGTTAGATCAATTATAGTATTTGTTCGAAACTCACCTAAAAGGCAAGCCATATTTAATTCACTTCAAGTTGAACATGAATTAACTTCTAGATCTTTACGTCCATTTTGTCCTACCCGTTGGTGTTTGCGCATAGTTTCATTAAAAACTGTATTAACTAATTATACAGTTTTGATTAAATTTTTAAGTGACATATCAAAAGAAAAAAATGAAAATGGTGCTAAAGCAAGTGGATATTTTAAACAAATAATGAAATTCGATTTTTTATTTTTGTTAAATATTATGATTAGAATTTTTGATAAAATAGAAATTCTTAACGCAGAATTACAAAAAGTTTCATTGTGCTTTCAAGAAGCTCAACACAAAATTAATACTGTTATAGAATCTATACAAGAACAGCGGAATTCTGGCTTTGATTATATCTGGAATGAATCAATTTCTAAATCAAAAGAGCTGAGTTTGAAAGAACACAACACACCAAGAGTAAAAAAAGCCCCAAAACGTTATACAGAAGGAGTTGAATCATACACTTTTCCAACTATTAAAGATCAATATAGGACTTTATTTCATGAAATTGTTGATATTACTTTATTTTCATTAAATGAGCGATTTCAGAAAAATATTATTGAACATCTTTCATCATTAGAAAAGTATATAGTTGGTAAAAATATAGATACTGATATTATTGATTTTTATGGAACAGATTTTGACAAAAATAAATTAAAACTACATAGAGATATGTTCTTAGATATAGCTCAGTCTAGAAAAATTCCTATTGATAATTCTCAAGATGTAATTACACTTTTAAAAAATGATAAATCACTGGTAAGAATTTTACTAATTATCCCAGTATCTTCTTGTACAGCTGAAAGGTCATTTTCCGCACTTCGAAGACTAAAAACATTTTTACGATCGACCATGGGACAATCACGTTTACATGACATTTCTATGATCCATATTCATAAAGACGAAGACATCGATCTATCAATTGTTGCTAACCGATTTATTAATAAAACAAAAGTTAGACAGAATACATTTTCATTAAGTTAATGTGATATTATTAAAATTAATTAAAGTAAATAAATATTTTTAATTTATTTCGTGTTATACTACAGGTAGTATTTATTTTATCATATTTTACATATTTGAATTAGTTTAAACTAGGACTTTAAGTGACTAAAAATTTGAGGGGAACCGTTATTAATGAAAAATGTTGAGTGTTCCCCTGATTTAAAATTTAAGAGGATACAATTAAAAATATAGATATAAGTACTCCACTTCCCGCGTCTCTACTCTTTAACCACATATTTAAATTATTTTGAAGAGCAAAAGTTAAGGCTAATATGTAGCAAATTCGGCCCCCATTGGCATTTACAAAACCTGGCGCCTATGCTTTATAATATGATTAGGTTAAATTTAATTTGCCTTTATAAATGTTGTTAATTGGTATTTAAGTCTCTACACCAACATTACAAATATGCAGTAGTTTTTTCAACAATCGAATATTTTCAGTGATTTCTTTTTATTGTATTTTGATAAGTCTATGCAGTGGTTGAACTAGGAATCGGTTAAGAAGGGGTTTTAACAAATATTAATTATTAAGTCATAATTTCAAAAGTAATTAAATTAGACATTGGAGATTCATAGAATTATGATTTATGACGTTATAAAGCTGCCTAAAAGTTTTATAATATTTTATTGTTATCATTTTCAATTTATATATATATATATATATAAATATATATACACTTATATAATAAATAATTTTAAAAATTACATAGCGCAGTTAAATCATGTTATGATACATTTTATGATACCTACCCAATTAAACCACTGATTCCAGGTACTTTAACAAATATGTCTATAGATAAATGTGTTTATTTTGATTACAATTAGACAAGGAGGTCATCGAAAAATACTTTTTATTCAGAATAAATTAACTTGATGCTACCGATCGGTGATGATTTAAGTTTTTAACTTCATTAGTATTGACTTTTGAGAATAATTAGGCTAGCGACCGGTTGCCACGCCACGGAGCGCCGTTTCCCGTTTTGTGATATGAGTATATTATTACTTCATGATGGAATACGGGTCGCGGGACGATACGCCACGATGGCGAACGACGACGGCCGGCAACGACACTCGGCGACGGCCGCGGCAGTCAACAATTGACGATGCGCCGACGATTAGAAATAGTATTTTAGTTTTATATAGAAAATATTTCTTATCGCCCTCTATTGAGAATAATTTCAAGCGCAGCGTATTTTGTATTGCAGTGAGCTATCTATAATGTGTATAATCAATGGTAATGCCTTGTTTACACGTGACGAGTACTCGGCCGAGAGAGTCAACTCGGCCGAGCACTGCCCCGTGTGAACTCATGGAACCAGTACTCGGCCTAGTAATCTGACGAGTAAAATAAGCGGGCGAGTGAATAGAAACAGTTTCTATTCATTGGGCCGAGTGACTACCCCCACTACCAAGATGTATGGTACTCGGCGTGTCTAAACCGCTAGCCGAGTGTCGTGTAACGAGTAGTTCAGTACACAGCATAGTTGTGAATATTGCCTATGTTTGTGGCGTCTTAACCTGTAGTTGTATTTTTTTCATCAAAAATATTTATTTAGTATGAATCGTCATCGTAAAATAAAACGATTTTTCAAAGATTACGTAAATCAAATCTATCCGATGATGATAGAATTATTGGAAGATGAGTTACAGAAAAGTACAGAAAAGAGGAAGCGGATTTGGACCAGAAAATGGATCTTACGTCGAGGCACACACGGTGCTTCTGTTGTACTTCTTAGAGAGCTAGCGAGTGAAGATGTTAACGAATATAGATCATTTATGAGGATGAATGTTGAACAATTTCAACTGATTTTACAAAATATCTCGAATAAAATTCAACGTACAGACACAGCAATGAGGGAAGCCATATCAGCAAAAGATAAGTTACAAGTAACTTTGTCTTTTTTGGCAACAGGAAATAGTTACAGAACTCTCACACATATTTTTCGAGTGCCTAAGTCATCGATATCCACATTTCTTCCTGAAGTTTTAGATGCTATTTACGACTTCTTAAAAGATTATATTAAGGTAAGGAAATAATAAATTATATTTAAATGTCCAAATAATGCAACTTGTGATACTTATATAGTTCAAAATTAATTTACATAAATCCTTTTATAAAAACTTAATAAGTAAGCAAAACAATTAAATTATATAAATCCTTTTATAAAAACTTAATAAGTAAGTAAAACAATGAAATTATAAAAATCATTTTATAAAAACTTAATAAGTAAGCAAAACAATTAAATTATATAAATCCTTTTATAAAAACTTAATAAGTAAGCAAAACAATTAAATTATATAAATCCTTTTATAAAAACTTAATAAGTAAGCAAAACAATTAAATTATATAAATCCTTTTATAAAAACTTAATAAGTAAGTAAAACAATGAAATTATAAAAATCATTTTATAAAAACTTAATAAGTAAGCAAAACAATTAAATTATATAAATCCTTTTATAAAAACTTAATAAGTAAGCAAAACAATTAAATTATATAAATCCTTTTATAAAAACTTAATAAGTAAGCAAAACAATTAAATTATATAAATCCTTTTATAAAAACTTAAAAATAAATAAAACAAATCCAATTTTACTTTTTAGTTTTGTAGGCATTATAAATTATAAATATAAAAAATAAATTGTTATCACTGGCTATATTCTAATGGGGAGCTGAAAGTTTGAAAAATAGCTTTGTTTAACAAATCATTTTGATTTTGATTTTGACTATCATTTTCAACAGTTGGAAATGGACTTCTTGATCCTTCAGACATGTTGGAATATGTCTCAAATCCCGACGAAACTGATGAGGGATTCATGTATGATAATGTTGATAATGGTGTTGATGAACATTTTTGTCTATTCAGTTCTTCAATTCCCATTTCAGTCAATATGTTTTGAATTTTACTTTGCGCTCTTAAAGATGTTTCTAGCAAAAGAAATTTCTTCAGTTGCATTGCAACACTCTTCCCAAATATATCAAATGAATCTTCTTCGGGCTCGGATTTATTGATCGCATCATGTATTGACTTCAAGTCAGCCACAGCACTTAGTACAGGGGCAGTTCTTTTTTTTTTAGTTTGATTAGGTAACTGTGTAGAAAAACTTTGGCTTTTCGGTAATTCATTGGTTAGTGCTTCTTCAGTTGTTTCAGTGCTCACATTTTGTACCTCCGTGTTATATTCGATCTAATAAAATAAAAACTGTAAGAACACATTTTTTTATAAATAATCAATTTTTGATTTTTATACAACAACCTTCAACTATTAATATAGGTATACCAAGAAATGTGTAAAACTATTTAAATAATTCATGGCATCACTTATCACCAATTTTATATATAAATAACTCCAAAAGTATATTTTGTTTTAGGTTCCAGAAACTTATGAAGAATGGGGAGTTTTAGAGAATGGCTTCCGTACAAGATGGAATTTTCCCGGATGTTATGGTGCTATCGATGGCAAACATATTTTAATTCAAGCTCCTAACCAATGTGGAAGTGAGTTTTGGAACTATAAGGGAAGTAACAGTATAGTTTTGATGGCAATTGTCGATTATGATTATTGTTTCCGATACATAAACGTAGGAGCAAACGGAAGGAACTCGGATGGAGGAATATTTAGAAATTGTTCAATTTATCAAAAACTTGAAAATAATGATATATTACCTGATGGTGGATTTTTAGTTGGAGATGACGCTTTCCCACTAAAAACCTACCTACTGAAACCATATTCACACAGATCTCTAGCTTATGACGAAAAGATATTTAATTATAGACTATCTAGAGCACGTCGAATAGTAGAAAATGCTTTTGGTATACTAGCTAGTAGATTTCGAATATTCCATAAGCCTATTTCAACCCGGCTAGAAGTAACCGATAAAATTATTCGTACTGCGTGCGCTTTGCACAATTGGTTAAGAATGACAAGTGGTATTACATATTTGGGTAACGGCACTGTAGATGTGGAAGATGAAAACACAGGTGAAATTTTTGAAGGTACATGGAGAAGAGATTTTTCCATGTCAAGTATCGTTAATACCGGATCGAATCATTCAGCTAGACAAGCTAGAGAATTGCGAGAAAGATACAAACATTACTTCACTCATGAAGGTGCAGTTCCATGGCAAGATAGAATGATCTTCTAAGGTGTATAGTTGTTTGATAATGTGTACTTTTAGTACAATCATTAATAATATTAAAAAATTATGTCTACATCTCAATTTAATTTTAATTTAATTTTGTAAAAATTGATTTAAAAATAAATGTATTACTCACATTGTCAAAACTTGTTCTTGAATCTGCATCCTTGTAGATTGGTTCAAGTTCTTTTAGCCACTGTATATTTGACACATAACAAGTATCAACTCCACTCCCGGATTTCTTAGATTCCTTTATTTTTTTAATTTCCTGAGCATATGTGGAACGAATATTTTTTATTTTTGTTTTTACTTCTGGAACACCAAATCCTTCTATTGCCATTGCTGTAACGATACTTCTATAAGCCGATTCACGCATATGTTTATTTTTGTAAGATGAAGATTTAAAATTCCATAAACAATCATACGATTTGTACTTTTCAATAAATTTGATAGTGGTTTTACAATCCCACTTTGTTGACATTTTGTTGTTAAATGCGTTAAAAAATAAGTAATAAACAGTAAAACAATTTAACAAATTAGACAGATAGGTAATTGTATTGATAACAAGTGTTGACAACAATGTGTTGATAACAAGTGTACGAATTCACAACTAGTACGTTGCACTCGGTTAGCGGTTTAGACACGCCGAGTACAGTAAAATCTTGGTAGTGGGGAAGTCACTCGGTCAAACAAATACAATGCATGTAAACGCTTCACTTGGTCAATTCCGGTACTAGACCGAGCAACATAACGAGTGACACGGCCGAGTACTCGTCACGTGTAAACAAGGCATAATAGTCAAATATGTTCGGTTATGTTTTCGGTAAAAGTTAAAGTCATGCTCTCAGTGCCACAAGTTTCATTAAGTTCGTGTGTTTTCCAGTTTTGTGTGGTGGCACTGAGACATTTTATCTTCATTCTGGTGTCCGGCGGCCTGAGCCTTTGTGGTGAATGTCGTCGGCACCAACTCGCTCTTGTCGTTTCGTTTTCGTGGTGTGCACACCAACTCAAGTTTTCGTGTTCCTGTCTGCAGCCATTTTCTTTGTGAAACCACGTTGTCGTCACCTTTTCGTTTTGTGAATCGACCGTCTGGTAAAGTATCGTTCGAGGCAATCTGATATTGTCCAGCGTGCTAATTGTTATTGTTTTTAGTGTTACCAGCGGTCGTCCTGTGAATAGCGTGGTTTTGTCATTTGTGTCATCTTTTCGGGCTGCAGAAGTGTTCATTTTCGTTGGTGACTGTGCTTTGTTGGTCGCACGCACTAGTCGCTGTGACTTATTATTTGTTATTTAATACACTGCGGTGTGCCGTCGTAGGCTTTTGTTAAGTCACAGTATCTGGTGCGGTCGCGTTGGGATGAAATCCGCCATCAATCACAGTCACATGTGCGTATTGGTCGACCATATTTGTTCTTGTGTAAGGGCCGGCGGGCCTAGCCGCCAAAGGCTAATTCGTTATATTTATTATTATTGGCTGTGCCGTGTTGGCAGCATTTTAATTTATTATTTATTTATTTATTTATTATTTATTTTGTATTATTACTTGTTGTGTGCCGTGTGGGCCACATATTACTTAAAATTATTATATATTGTTGGGCCAACCCGGCCATATCATTATAATTATTTATATTCATTATGATTTATTGTGTGCCACTAGGGCCAATATTGTATTTATTATATTATTTATTGAATTATTTCTAATTTATAGCAGCAGAATTACATTGACTCATTTATTTATTACATTTGATTTTATTTATTTAATTAATTATAACTGGCGAACAAGCCAGCCTACTAATATTTTAGGCACTTGCCGCGCCGACAGTAATCAATGATTACTAATCATTATGCAAATCAATGTAGGAATAATTCACAGAATTACGGAAATAATAATCGACCGCCTAATTAGAATAATTTTACGAGACCTTCAACTAGTTATAATGTAAGATTTATCGCATGCGAATATTGTAATAAAAACGGACATAATATTAACGAATGTTATAAAAAACGTTATAATGATCGAAATAATCGAAGCAACGGGAATAATAATAATTCGGGAAACGCGCAAGTATCGGATATGGTCAGCGGTACACGTTCAATAAATCAAATATCTACCGCCGATGTTTCCACATCACAACAGGATTAAAAGAAAATCATATAAAATGTAAATCAGATTTCAGTAAAACTAAAAATTTAGAATTATTAATAGATACAATTAGCGAAATAAATGTAATAAAAATTAACAAATTAATAGGAGAAATAATGGTAAACGAAAATAACAAAATTAAAATAAGAGGAATAAATGATAAATTAACAGAAACTATTGGAACAATTAATATAACAATTGAAATAAATAATGAAAAAATAGATGTAGAATTTAATCTTGTCAAAAACGATTTTTCAATTTTAAAATACGGTATATTAGGACAACCTTTCTTAACTAAAAATAAAGCCGTAATCGATATAAGTAATAATTTAATTTTAATTAATAACAAAAATAAAATATTAAACGATGATAAAGAATATTATTCATTAAATCCGAGAACTGAGACTGTTGTAGAATTACCGATAGCCGAACCTAAGGTCGAAGATCAAAACATAATTATACATAAACAAGAAATAATTAAAGACGTATTTTGTAGCAATGTGATAGGAAAAGTAAAAAACGGTAAAATAATAGTTAGCATATTAAATATATCGGAATGCACGCAAAAGATAAGATTAAATGATTAAAATAAAATATTATATGACGAATCCTCAGATTATAATTTATTCAAAATAAATACGATAAATAAAAATGATCCGTCAACGCGAATAGAACGAATAAAAAATTTAATTAGAAGCGAACATATGAATATCGAAGAAAAACAATCTATATTTGAATTATGTGAACAATATTCTGACGTATTTCATTTAGAGGGGGATAAATTAACTTTTACTAACGCCGCTAAACATGAAATAAAATTAAAAGAAAACCAACCGCCTATATATAAACGACCGTATAGACTACCTCATTTACAACAAGAGGAAATAGCTTCACAAATTCGTAAAATGGAAAATGATGATATTATAGAACAATCTACGTGTTCATGGAATGCACCATTATTATCATTAGCTAAAAAACCAGATGCCAGTGGTAGGTGTTCCACCAGTTATGTGTGCAGGTCTACCCAACACAGGTAATGTTAACGGTGTTGGGATATCATCATTGCGTCCCGGGTTAAATCTGAGTCTAGGAATGGGGGATAGATTTAAAGTGAGAATAGGCACGTGGAATGTTGGAACGTTGACAGGCAGAAGTAGAGAATTAGCAGAAGCAGTGGTGCCGAACTAAAATTTAATTGGAGGGGCAACTACATATTTTGGATACCCACCCAAATTTATAAAAATGAATAGATTGGTACCTCCTCCCACACATACACACAATTTTAATCACCTTAAATTTATTAATGATAAATTACATAGTTGCAAGATGGTTAAAGTGGTTCAAATGGCATAGCCTTAAAAATATTAATTTATACACTAGGATTAATATTTGAGTGTTAATACTACAATAATTTTTACTACATCAAGGATAAAAATTAGTGTTATACTAAATTTATCAACATTTTTATTTATACAAATTTTAACTTATTACTCAACAAAATAACATATAAAACATAAAAATAAAAACCATCAATGTGTAACAAACGCATAGTATTAAAAATAATTGTTTTCTTTGTTAAAATTATATAGGTAGGTCAAAAAATTAAAACTAAAAAACTAAAACAGGCATTAAAATATTTTTCATCATTTTCTATCAAAATAAATTTAATTTACTTATGTTAGTAATTTTAAAAGAACTGGACTATATGATGAAAAACATTTGATAACTTCATCTGTATCGATTGGAATATCCTTTTCACATGAAATCATCATAAGTGATTCTAATCGTTCTTCACACATTGTTGATCTAAGGCATGTTTTTATTAATTTCAATTTAGAAAATGCACGTTCTGGAGAAGCACTTGACACAGGAAGAGTAAGTGAAATGCAAAGTGCAGTATAGAGCGAGGGAAAAATATTTTTCAACTCTGATCTGTAGCATACTTCAAATAGCATATGTATTGTATCTTGTGGTTTTTCGTCTTCCTCAGAACTGTCTTCATCGGTGTTTTGGTAATCATTATCATCAGAATTGAAAACATCTGTAAAATTATTATCTAGTTGATGTAGTTTTTCTGGAAGTTTCACCAACTTTTCAAATTCAAAATAAGTGTTAGCAAATTGTAAATATTCTTGTCTCAAATTCACTGCATATACAAATTTCCCATAAACCTGTTCAAAAGCATTAAAAGCATCGGTAGGAAGTCTTAAATTATTGGGTTCTGCTACTTCTTTAAGTCGTTTTTTTTGGAAAAGTGATATATCTCTAAATAAAGGCGTAGAATGATCATTGAATCTCTCAGCCACTTTTGTGTAAACAATGTCTATAACAGTATAATAAGTTTTTATTTTAAAATTATCTATGGGACTGATTAAAGGTTGGTCATCTGACGCCATTTCACCTGGCATCTTTTTTATACGTCTGGTACGAATATCTGTAAGAGGGATAAAGCAAAAATCATTAGATCTGGAATCCAAAAAAATGTTTTTTTCATTAACAATTATTTTAAACTGTGTTTCATTTCTAAGTTCTTGCATTTTTTTGAGAACATATTGAACATAAGATACGGCATTTAAAAGATCCACATTTTTACCTTGTAAAAATTTGCTAAGTGGATTAACTAAATCAAATATTTTCCTAAATGTTAAACCTGATAAAATAAATCTCTCTGATAGTAAATAATCAAGTAAGCTCTTTGCTTTAATACTACAAACACGGTCAGACGAAGAGTCAGCTTGTAAGTAATATAATAGGTCTATAAGTGCATCATATGTATCAAATACTGTTTGAAGTGCACTTGCATGTGATGACCATCTAGTAGTTGAAACCCTTTTTAACCTTCGAAGGGATTTGCCAGGGTATCGCATTTTTTGATAATCAGAGTATAGACCGCCACGCTTTTTGCTGCTTCCTATATAATCGTACAAGGTTTCTAAGTTCCCAAACAAATCCCTTGCTTCTATACAACTGCTAACTGCATCAACTACAACAAGACTAATCCTATGTGCCCAACACCAAACATAAGTTGCAGATGGATTATGTGTATTGACGATCGATTGGAGCCCATTGTAAGCACCTCTCATCGATGCTGCTCCATCATACAATTGGCCTACGAGATTTTGTTTCCAATCTAGATTCATTTCTTTGCAAATATCTATAAACATTGTAAAAAGATGTTGCCCAGTAGTCAATACTGTATCTTTAACTGCCACCAATCGTTCACAAACAATGCCATTTTTTTTGTTAATATACCTTAGAACAATAAATAGTTGTTCTTTTCTTGAAATATCATAAGTAGTATCTAATGATACACTAAAAAATACTGAACTTTATAATTCTTTCTGAATAGTACTACGAATATTAGCAGAAATTGCTTGTATTAATTAATTTTGACGCTGCCATGACAAAAAATTATGAATTTTTCTTCCTTTAATTTGAAGTTGTGTAATGTATGATGATAAAGCAGGGGAGTATTTTGCTATGAGCTTTGCTAAGTCTTTGAAATTCCCACACATTTCTTCTTGCCACCCTTTCTTGTGACCTCTAAATGATAGACAATGTCGTCCTAGAAACAATGTTAGATCGATTAAATGTCTTATTAATTCACGATTAAGTAGAACGTTTGATACAGCATTTTCTTTTAATGACGGCAATAATGGAAAAGAAGCTTCTTTATAAGCTGCTTTAATTGATGTCATTATGTGGTCTTCTGAAGTTTCATGAATTAAAATTTTAGTTGGTCCATTTTTCCAAAAATTAAAATCTTCTTTAACCCAATTTGTTTGCACATTTCTTCCAAAAAGCACACAGTAAAGACAGTATGCTTTATTTTGTTTTTTTGAATAAGATAACCATTTTCGTCTGGATACATCACCATTTGTCAACTTTTTCCAATACCAATTTTCATGGAATGACCTCTCTTGTGCATCAATTGGAAATTTTTTATTAGGAAGTTCATTTGGCGATGGTTGCGGTGCTCCATTTTTAAAGAAAAAATCAATAAGCTCTGGGGTGAAATGTTTAATACTGCTGAAGACAACAGGATCATTACCAATATCAGATACTATAAAATAAATAATATAATTATTAGTTGGACAACTTTCAGCACAATTAAGCCTTACTTTCTTTAAAATTCAAATCATTAAGTTCCATTAGATTGTTTTTATCTGTAGCAATATTATACTGTATACTGTCAATATCATTTTGAATAACTATTTTAGTTTTGCTTTCTAGGTTTTCTGAAATAATAATTTATTATTTAAAATATAAGATAAATAACAGAGATGTAAATGTTAAATATTTTAAAAATTTATCTAAAAAAAAAAGTTGATTAAACTGCTGTTAGTGATAATTTATAATGAGTATCATTTTGTCAAAACACATAAAAAATTAATACATAACAAATTTACATCACTGTATTAAGTATGTTAAATATTGTTACAATTTTAAATTATATTTTCACAGATATTACATTTAAATGTAATCTTCATTCGTTATGATTACCAAATAAACATTTGAATGTATCCTATTTTATGATAAAAACTTGTATTTATCATTATTTCAAAAAAGTTGAGAAACAACTTCTTATAATATTATTAAATTTAATGGAATTCACAAAAATATTGAAACAAGTTAATTAATTTTAAATAAAAATAGATTAATCATATCCTGCAGGTATACCTGGTATTGGTGATGATTTTTTATTTGTTATTTCACCTGGTACATCAACAATAAGTGTGTTTGGAACTACTTCATTTGCTTCTTGTTCTAATTAATAATATAACAATTGTTGTATAACCATATAATATAATATAATATTATGTATAGTATCAATAAAAAATATATTAATATATCAATACATTCATGTATCACTCAGAATATTAAAGTAGGTGCTAATAAGAAAAATAAATTACCAGCACTTTCAGAAAAAGTGCTCTCAGCTACAGTAAACAAATGGGTCCCAAAAGTCTCTTCCGTGTCTGCAATTAAAAAAACATAATGACAAAACAATAAATCATTAAACATAGGTACCCATGTATATTAAACATGTAACATCAAAGTATTCTCTCTTTATTTAGTATTTTTATTCAATTGATTCAATTAAACATTCTAAACAATAAGATTAGTAATTAAAGTAGGTACCTATTGGTCTTAATTTCCTAAAAACTACATGGATACATACAGTATTTACTTTTACAATACAAATACAAATGTGATAAAAATGCAATGAATAAATATTTTTTTTTTTAAACTATTATTAAATATATTATACTATATAATTATTACTCTTCTTCTTCTTCTTTTGCCTCGCCTTCCTCCCAACTATTTAGGGGTCGGCCACCCTTGTCCTACACCTCCACTATACTCGGTCAATCACATCTCCTCTGCACACACCGACAGCCCGCATGTCATTCTCCAAAGTCTCCAACCATCTCTTTTTTGGTCTTCCTCTTCCTCTTTTCCCTTCAACTTCCATCTTCATAACCACTTGATTATATACTTGATTACTTCTTCCATTTCATTCTAGGTGACATTTTTAAACTAGTATTGCTTTTTTACAGTATCAAATAAATAATTGTAATGACATATTAATATATTTATTTTATTAAGACTAATATTAATATTAATTTTTTTTAATCAACAAAAAACCATCAATTTTATTATTAATTATTCAATTTATATTTGAACATATTTTTCAAAAAGATGAAAAATCAAAAACATAAAAGTATGAAACTATGAAACTAATATTGTTTAAACTGTTAACCTCATTATTACTTATATAATAAAAAAATGAATTGCAATAATAATATAAATAGGTATATAATTGTTGTTTTATAGTATGTCATACCAAAAATAATTGAACAAATCATTTGGTTAGAAAATTTGGTTTTTCCTTTTTTTCCAGAATAAGAAAAGTTTTTCAATAGTACGTCTGTAAAAAGTTTTCCCATAATTCTTTTAATCATAGCCTTGAAGTGTTTTCCTCCGATATACGACGATTGATTTATCTTTAATACAAAATAAAATATTATACACAACAATCATATGTTTAGTTAACAAATATATACTATGTTAATTAATTGAAGTCATAAATGAAGATAAAAGTGTAACCTGATCTGGTTAGATTAATTCTTTTAAACTCTGGTAGTTATTGCAAAAACTTAAAAAGTATAATAAATTAATATAATAAGACTTTTTGAAAATTTAAAAAACATAGATATGTATTTTTGAATATATTTTCAGTGTTTCAGAGTGTCATCCATACACCTGCTGCTATATTTATGTTATAAGACTTTCTCACCAAATTAGAACGAAATACTTCATCAGCAGATATTTTTTCATTGAATGAATTTAATTGTATAATAGTGTTCAAAGGTAATCCAGATACATCTTTTAGTGTGGACATTGTAGTATTATCATTGTTATTGGTAGTTTGTGTTTCAAAATGTTCCAATCTTTGGCTCAATTCCATTTGGTTGCTTACAATCCTTCGAAGTTCATGTTTAATAACCTGTATAGAACTTCTTTTTCAAAATCTATATCTGAATGAAAGAATATATTATTAAAATTAAAGTTTAAATAATTAATCATATTTAAGTTTCATTACAAGTAGAAATATAAAAGCAGAATGATTTCTTGTTTTATTGAAATTGAATTATAAATTATAATTTATTATTTAATGAAAAGTAAAAGGTATTAACTAACTAGAGTTTATTTGTGTTGTGTTAAAGTAGTTCAATTCTTGCTTTGGGGTAATGAACTGTTCTGCAGCAGAGCTAGGTTTCTCTATAAAAATATCAGCAGCATCAATATCATCATTGCACAATAAACTATCTAGCTCAATTAACTGTACATCCTTATCACTTGCATTTTCAATGCTTTTTAATAATGGTTCTATAGTTGTTTCTGGAACTGTAATAAACGTGTTTATAATATAGGTAAACAAAATTAATTAAAAATTAATCATAGTAATATACATTTTGTTATATATGAATATATTTTTGAATAAAAACAAAGAAGTATTTTATTTATATATTTAATATTACTTATTGATAGTATCTCCAGCTAGTATATTATTGTACATATTTTTATACTAACAGACCGCATTTAAATAACATGACAAAATAAATATTTACAATTCCTTCATTAATTCCAAACAATTGTAATTTATTAAGCACATTAGTCGCATAAATATAAAGTTAGATCATACAAGTATAGTATAATATACAATTCAACTTAATAACAATAAAAAATAATAATCATAATCAAAATTTACCTTTATTTTCATTTTTTTTTGGAGTCACTATAAGAGATTTTTCTAACTGCTAACTTTTTTTTATTTCTATCAAATTTAACTTCTTGGGGTTCCGATTGATATTTAACTATAGCATATAAAATGTATGCATTAGGTATGTTTAATATACAGTGTGTTCACGCTAAGAGGTACCACTAAATATTTCAGTTCAATGACTTTTTTGTATTGAAATGAAGTTTTCGCTGAATGATAGATAGATTTTAACTACACATTTTCAGATAAATTTCAAATTTTTAACACTTTCCCAATACAACTAGTATTTTTTCAAATGACAGCAGGTGTTTTGAATACCAAATTCAGATAGATCGAATTGCTTAAGTCAATTTATTGGTCCTTTTTACCATAGCTCTAAAATAAAAATTGACTAAATGACAACAAGTTGAAGTCAGGTCTCAAACTGGTTTCAACTTGGTTGCATTCGATTTTGTGTGATATTTTTTATAACGACCAAGTTGAAACCAGTTTCAATTTAATTAAAAAAATTTGGTTTATCAGAATTTGGTATTCAAAACACCTGTTGTCATTTAAAAAAATGTAAGTTGTATTGCGCATGCGCGTATTGAAAATGTTAAAAATTTGAAATTTATCTGAAAATGTATAGTTAAGTATTATTTAGCATTCAGCGAAAACCCCAATTTAATACAGTCATTGAACTGACATGTTTATGATACATATAATTATAATATATATTTAAATATATGTTATATGGATAATGAAACTTACATTTAACTTTACTTGGTGAAGGTGACCATCCATTTGATAATCTATGTGATTTAGTATTGGATACTATCATACACTTGTCAGAATCATCATCAGAAGCTAAATAAAGGACAAGTTTTTCATTTTAATATTATGTACTTATAATTTCAATTCAAAACTACATTAATACATACCAGAATATACGGGGCAAGAGGAAGAAGGATCACAGTCCAATAACAATTTTGGTTTTTTATTTTTTGTTAACCTATCACTTATTTCATCAGCAGAAGATATATCTAATTTTGTCTCTCCCTTCTCAGCCATTTTCCGAGCATTGAATAGAGATTCTAGAATATTTTTACATTAAAAATTATAAAACATTGAATATATTTTAAAAATTATTTTGTTTAACTGCAGTAAAGGGATAAAGAATGATGAAATACACTAACACTTTTTTCTCTTCTGAATTATACATACCAATAATGTGGTGATGCTTGTCTTAAAAATAATCACATGTTAAGCTATTATTAATAAATGTAAAATTACCACTTGTTTTCATCACTATTGCTTCATAATATTTATATTGAATATCGTTGGGGACACTTTTTCTCTCAATAAGTTTCATAATTAAACTTCTACTTTTAGTATTTGGCCATGCACAAGTTCCATCTTTTTTTTTTACCCAACTAGTTGGAACCGCTTCAACTGTATTGTCTTTAGAAAATACAACCACACTATAGGTGTTGGACATTTTTATAATTTCCTATGAAAAAATACATCACTACAGATACATACTATAAATATATAAACAAAATGTAATTATTATAATAAATAATAATAGTAGTTACCTAATACTAAATAAAATCACATTAATAAAAAAATAATTACAACATAGTATATTACATTATAATATTATAACACCTAGACCATAATATTAATAAAATGTATCAAGCGAAAGTAAAATCGGATATGATATATTAACATTGTTAACATAATCAAAAAATATAATATACCTACTTAATAAAATGTGTTCTTTCTATATCTATGGTAGTATAAGATTCTGATAAATTTTTAACTATGGCTATGCCTAATTTAAGACTGTCAATTGGAACATCAAAATATTTTTCTACCAATTCAAAACGCCTGGCTAAAAATACAGATTTATCATTTATAGGATCATAACAAATATTAAAAATTTTAAAAATCATTAACTTTTTATCAACTTCAAAGCCTATATAGTTATCAGGTGTAGATCTAATATTTATTTTAATTCCATTTTTTAATACTATTTGGAACTGTGGTGCAGTTAAATTTTCAAATAAAGGTCCATTATTATGATTTTTTTTATAAATTATTTCATTTAAATGTTTATCTGGTATAGCTTGTTTATTGAATAATCAGGACTCGTGATAACGCTTGATAATTTGTTCTAAAGGTTTTTCATGTTTCCTTAACATTTTTTTTAACACTTTCATAAAATTTTCAAAGGGAAAACATGAACATTCCTCAAGCGATTTAAACTTCCTATAATCATCAGTGATGTGCAATAGGCCATGAATATTTTGAGACACATACTGTGCACCATAAATTTCATCAAACCTTTCAACAAAATGTTCCAATAAATTTTGACTAAAACTTATCATTTTTTCAGAACTGGTTGGAGATAAAAGAATTCTAAAACTTATATGCAAACATAAGAAATGAAAATAACAATCATATCTTAAAGTATTTTTTAAAACAATTGGGCCTGTGTAAAGTAAAAATAAACTGAACGCTGTTGCCTTCCATCTACTAACTTCATTTAAAACTCTTGATTTTCTAGAAAAATCATTAGGTATAAATGAATTTAAGGACAATAAATGATTGGAAATTTTAATTACATCTTTACTCAGAATGCGAACTGAGACTGTAGATTTTTTTAATATACCTAACCAAAGTAATAACATTTTTTTTGTCACACCTAAACATACCAAATGCATATAGTCAAGACTAAAGTCATTGACTATATCTGTTTCTGGTACTTTGGTTAAAATAGAAATAGAATGAGTAATATGATGATCTTCATCTGAACGATTAATAAAATCTGCATGAGTCCTTTTTGAAAAATGTGTCCCTAAAAAACATGTAGTATTATTAATCCGCTCACCCTCAACTTGACATCTTGTACATGAAGAATATCCTGCATGACCTTTTATAGATAAAACATAACTTTTGGCAGGACAATCACAGCAAAAGGCATCCACAACCACAAATTTTTTTCCAAAAACTGTTTCTACTTCATTTTCATATAATTCTTTAAGTTCAGAGACCATTTATTTTAAAACGAATTGCTGTTATGAGGCTTTTCTTTCCCCCAATACAAACCAATTAAAAATACATGTTTTAACTTTGTATACCGTGCATATGCTAAGATTGGCCAGAAAGTACTAGAAGATGATTTTGTTAGTGGTAAACCATCGATCCCCACATTTATAAGAATTACATCTCCAAAATTACCCAAAAAGTCACCTAAAGAATTTATTAAGCTATTAGCCACTCCAAAATGGTAATACAACCCAGGTGAAACAACTTGAATTTCATTGGTTTGATGATCATTATTAATCTTTAATACTGTTTTGGCGTTAACTGGGATATCATTAAAACAGCTATGATTTTTCAATAACCTCAATAAAGCAGAAAAAGCAGTTAATGTAATATTTTGAGCAACTGCCCATTGTGCTAATTTGGTTAAAACTTTGTTTCTACCACCCAAGTTATTAATGAGATTTGGGGTTCTAAAATTATCATCGAGGTCAGAATTGCAGGTACTTAAAGAAATATTTTCTGTGTCACTTACATAGTCATAAAATATTTATAAAAGCTTAAAGAAACATTGAATGCAATTCATTTTTATTAAAATAATTTATAATTTTATATATACACAACTGTTTTTATTTATTTCCAGCAATGTACCTACTAATATTTGATAATTAAATTAATTAATTAATTTACCTTTCAGCCTCATTGGAATTATGCGATAAGAGAATTCCAATGAGGCTGAAAGGTAAATATTATAAAAGTGTAGTGAGACCAACTATGCTGTATGGTTCAGAGTGTTGGGCGGTTAACAGGAGAATAGAACAAAATACGAGTGTCGCAGAAATGAGAATGCTTAGATGGTTGAGTGGAGTGACAAGAGAAGATAGAATAAGGAATGAATACGTGAGAGGTAGTGTTGGTGTAGCGCCAATTGTGGACAAGATGAGAGAAAATAGGCTGAGATGGTTTGAGCATGTGATGAGGCGAGAGGAAACGAATTCAGTAAAAGTGGTTATGAAGATGGACGTTGAAGGGAAAAGAGGAAGAGGAAGACCAAAAAAGAGATGGTTGGAGACTTTGGAGAATGACATGAGGGCTGTCGGTGTGTGCAGAGGAGATGTGATTGACCGAGTAAAGTGGAGGTGTAGGACAAGGGTGGCCTACCCCAAATAGTTGGGAGGAAGGGGAGGCAAAAGAAGAAGAAGAAGAAGAATATATATATATATTTTTTTTTTCTAATGTACACTTTAAATATTTCATTTAAATTATAATTTAAAAATTACATACGTCGCAAAGCTCAAATGTGGTTTTAAAAACTCCATATGTTTTGCCCAGATCCAATTTTTGTACGTATCCAGGTATTTTCCTTTCGAAGCACTTGCAGCCTGTCCAGTTTTCGTATCATTTGCTCTCATTTGTTTTTGATAGTTGTCTCTCAAGCTCTTTCATTTTGTTTTCAAAGATTTTCCTAACATAACCATATAAACAGAAAAATATTTTATTACTCGTGAATAAAATAAATTTAATATTTATTATTTAGTCATCTTATATAATAATTAAATATGTTTAACCTCATTTTATTTTTTTTTTAGATATTTTGCTACCGGTGACTCGTTTTCAACAATAGGGCATAGTTTTCGTGTTGGGTTTTCTACTGTTAGTAATATTGTCACAGAGGTCAGCGAAGCTGTCATAAAAATCATGGGACCAATGTTTATGCCTGAAACTACTATGGCGATTTGGGAAGAATCTGCTCGAGGTTTTTATGAAAAATGGCAATTTCTTAATTGTACTGGTAGCATTGATGGGAAACATGTGACTATTAAATGTCCGGATAAAAGTGGATCGCAAAATTTTTGCTATCTAAAAAAATTTTCCGTAGTTTTAACGGCCATATTTGATCCAGAATATAAATTCATTTGTGTTGACGTTGGTGGATATGGTCGAAATTCAGATTGAGGAATTCTTGGGCAAACGCTTAGAAGCTGGAAGTTTGAATGTTCCTCAAAATAGACCATTGCCTGAACAGCAAGAAGACACACCAATGGTTTTGATTGGAGATGAGGCGTTTGCCCTAAAATCTTATTTAATCTTATTTAATTTTTGCCCTTTCCAAGGAGATTATCAAGAAATGACAGAAGATTAGATAATTATAACTACAGGCTATGCCGAGCAAGGCGTGTGGTTGAAAATGCCTTCGGTATTTTAGCGAAAAAATGGCGAATTTATAAAGGTCCAATAGAGGTAAGTAGTATAAAATAGAGAGTTCTGGAGCTCCTCCCCCTTAAATTTTACATGTAAAACCATAGCTCCTCTGTATAGGCATACGTAGTACACGCTCCTCCGAAACTTGTATGAATTACTCGATATAGGCAACCTGCAACACACATCTGATACAATATAATCATTAATTTCTGTTATCAGATATTATTGTTATCAATGATATCACATTTTAAATAATCTACTCTCATATATCGCCACCATACCAGCTGTTTGATCCAGATACCGTTAAAATAATGCAAAAAATCTTCATGAGGTTCGAACCTGACACTACGAGCATGGATATAAAGTACCGCTATTGGACCACGGTTAGTTATTATGTTTTTTCCATCATATTATAATGAAGTATATTGCAGGAACGTGATAGACATACAGGCATACATACATACTTACATACACACACATACTTACATATACACACACACACACACACACACACACACACACACACACACACACACACACACACACAAGTTAATCATCACACATACAACCAAACATAATATATAATATAATATACCTATAAAGAAATACATCGCTTAAACAAATGTTACACTTTGGGATGTACTCATCATACACCTACACAAAGAAAAATATACACACAATCCCACGCGCATACATATACAAACATACATAGGTACACATACCTTTACTTGTAATACTTACATATATAGATATAAAACACATCAATCATATACACCAACACAACCGACTAAGATACATAACTTGTATACAATATATAATAATTTATATATACTTTCATAAGCATTATTCATCAAAACTTTATCACAAAAAAAGCGTCACATTTAATGTATAGACAAACGATAGCGGTTTTCATTATTACCGATAGATAGCGCTATTCACATTTCATGATTAAATCCATCGATTTTAAGGCATACTCTTTGATTAATAATCATAATGAATACACAAATTAGGTATAAAATATGGATCGTATTACTATTTTAACGTGTATTCTCATAGGAATCCCTTAAAAATATCAATTTATAAAGTACGCGATGTTCGATAAACACAAAGTACACAATCAGACTTCTACACTTCACGAATGGAGTATAAACAAGATATATATCACCCAAGTTTTGTGATTAGAGTTCTCGCTTTACGGATCATCAAGTTTTTTCATCACTTTAATTTTTGTTTATTAGTTTTCTTAAGTGTTTTATTTGTACGTCAGTGTTTTTATTCAAGTGCAGTTCGTAATTCGTATTCACTTTTATTCAGTTTAAAAATGTTTACGTGTACTAAATGTTCTAAAACCTTTACATTGATTAAAAATCTACGTAGACACGCCAAGTCGCATGATGTACCTAGTACAGTGTCATGCAGTATATGCTCAGAAATATTCACACGGAGAGATAACCTCATCAGACATAGCAAGGAAAAACATCGTAAGTATTTAACAATTTAATATATTTGTAAACAAGATGACTAAGTATATCTTAGTAAAACTTGGTTTCATTACACTATCTAAATATAATATTATTTTAAATTATATAACTATTAATATCATTTCCAGGCACAAACATTGTAATTCAACAAGGACCAACCATAACCAAGCGAGAAATTCAAGATTTTTTTAAAACAACTGATCACATTTACGATTATAATGGTAAATATCTTATTTATATGTTTATTCACTTCCTATGATATAACAATAATAAAATAATATTATGAACACCCCTCATCTATACGTATTTACTAGTAAGATTATTTCATGGTATACAAAATAATGTATATATGTAAAATAATATGATAATATTTCAAATAAATTAAATATTTAAAGATATAATTAGTGATTACTATTAATATTATATATTTATCTTATTTCAGTTCCTTCGGCTTCAGATCGCAATGATCTCAAGCGTGCACATGTGGAAAATTCGAACGAAGCAGTAAATGCTAAAAAAACACGCATGAACATCGTTAAAAACCCCGTTTTGTTAAGACTGGCTCATCGCTCTCTAATAAAATCGTATGGTATTATAAGAAAAATACAGATAATTTGTATAACTACAAAACATTTATAGCATCATCAAAAGAATACTTAATTCAATTACTTAAATCATTATCGGCAAAACAACCAATCAAATTCAACCTGAAACTGGAAGCGACTTACAGCCTACCAAACGTAGAGAATTCAGCCGAGAACCATGCGTTTAAAACTTCAGCTAAAGAAATTTTTATGGATACGGATATCAATTCAATAGTAGAACAAGCGTTCGTAAAATTATTAGCCGAAGAGGATGTTTATACATCTAAAGAAAGTGGTTTTACTTTGGAAACCATAGACGGTTTATTATTAGGCGTATATAATTATACGCCCACGGGTGGCTCATCGTACATTCCGTTACCAAATTACATTAAGAATAAAAAAGCTGTAATCAATCCACAAAACTCAGACCAACAGTGTTTCAAATGGGCAATCATAGCAAGACACGTTTCGGGTAATGCAAAAAATCAAGTGGCTGAAAATTATACTTCACTTGAAGAAAAATACAATTTCAAGGATATAACATTCCCAACAACTGTGAGGGGAATAAAAACATTTGAAAACAATAACCCAAAAATATCAGTCAACGTTTATGGATTAAAAAAAGAAAAGAATAAGAAACATATTGTTTATCCACTTAAAGTTGTGGATGAAGAAAAATCAAACCATTTTGACTTGCTATTAATCACGGAAGGCGATAAAAGCCATTATACCTACATCTCTAATTTTTCCCGGCTTATTAGAACACAAAAAACTATGCATAATGGGAGTGCTGTATTTTGCAAACGATGCTTCACGTCGTTTGATAATCAACCATTAAAAAATAAACTATGTGGACAAGCAGCACTAGATCGGCATAATTTGATATGTGGATCGCATAAACCAATTTTCCCTGAAATGCCTGCCGTCGGTTCAATGTTGGAGTTTGATGCATGGAACAAAACACAACGCCACCCCATAGTTATTTATGCCGACTTTGAGGCGCTTCTCATTAAATGTAACGAGAAAAAAGGAAAAAATACAACTGTAATTCAAAATCATGAGCCTATAAGCTATGGTTTTTTCGTAAAGGCCGATGACCACATACCAAACGAACTCCTTGAAGAATTTGAAATACCAACATCGCCAGTTATATACCGTGGAAGTAATCAAAACAAAGAAGTGGCAAAACATTTTGTACAAAGTATTGTGGAAATAGCGGAAAAAATTGATAAATTACTAAAAACTATTATACCTATAATTTGGACACCTAAACAGCATCGATTACATGATGCATGTACAACTTGCAATTTGTGTAAATGTATTTTTTCTGACAAAAATAAAAAAGTGGCAGATCACTGTCATTTATCGGGCAAATATAGACAAACTTTATACAATACGTGTAATCTCAAGCTTCAACAACCAAATTTTGTACCGGTTTTCTTCCACAATTTAACCAACTATGATGCTCACTTTTTGGTAACTGAGCTTGGATATGACACGAACACAATTTCTGCAATACCAAACAGCGAGGAAAAATTTATTTCGTTTTCGAAATATATCAACAACTCCTTCACAATCCGCTTTATAGATACATTTAGATTTATGGCCTCCAAGTTATCGACTTTAGCCAAAAATTTATTATCACCTAGGCTTGAGAAATTTAGAGAGACTGCAAAACATTTTTTAATCGAAGACATGCCACTCGTTACTCGTAAAGGTGTCTACCCTTATGAGTATACGGATGGTTGGAGCAAGTTGGAGGAAACCCATTTGCCGAAGAAAGAAGATTTTTATAGTACATTGACAGAAGAACACATTAAGGATGCTGAATATCAATTTGCAAAGACTGTTTGGAACCATTTCAACTGTCATACGCTCGTAGAGTATTCAGATCTGTATCTCAAAATAGACATCATGCTGTTAGCTGATGTGTTTGAGAACTTTCGAGACCTTTGTTTGACAACTTATAGCCTAGACCCAGCGTTCTACTACACTTGCCCAGGCTTGTCTTTTGATGCGATGTTGAAACATACTTCAACACTTACACAAGCAAGTATGAGGTATGCGAAGGCGAACCACAAAACGACTCCAGATTATAACCCGGCAAATCCGAAATCATGGTTGATATACCAAGACTGTAAGTTTTTTATAATTTTAATTTATTCAGTTAAATATATTTTTCTTAATTTAAGGTAATAACTTGTATGGGTGGGCCATGTCACAATACATGCCATACTGCGGGTTCAAATGGATTGAACCAACACTCGACGGACTGGACGATCTGAATGATACTTCACCCATAGGAAGGATATACGAGTTGGATATATCCTACCCGCAAGAATTACATGATAAACACAATGACTTGCCTTTTCTACCACAGAACGGTATACCTACTGGTTCAAAAGTGAAGAAACTAATGGCAACATTAGAGCCCAAGAAAAATTATATTGTTCACTACCGTAATCTACAACAAGCCATTAAAAACGGTCTTAAAGTAGATAAAGTAAGCAATAACAACAATTCTGTGATGAATACATTTTTAACATTAAAATATTTGTAGGTACAAAGAATCATAGAGTTTAATCAGTCGGCATGGTTAGCTGATTACATCAACATGAACACTGAGATACGCAAGAAGACCACAAACGATTTCGAGAAAGATTTTTTTAAATTAATGAACAATGCAGTATTTGGTATGTTATTATAAATTAAAACTTTTAATTTTTCATAACATTTTCTTATGATTTTACAGGCAAGACAAAGGAAAATGTTCGTCAACGTGTTCAAATTAAGTTAGTATCCAGTGAAAAGTGTTTGCAGAAACTTATAAATAGGTCCA